>LUCH01005392.1:0-19042 GCA_013368495.1 Paragonimus heterotremus | reverse complement strand
CGACAGTAGTAGCTAAAACACTGTTATCCTAGTGAATGTAGCCTACAACGGTGGATATGGCGCGGATTCATTATACGGCTGTGAGCAAAACAGCGATACCCACGCCAACACACTAACTTTGATGTTAGTGGTTTGTAGTAAATTTACACTGACGAGGTAATGTGAACCGGCGCAGTGGCATTGGCAATGAAACTCTCACGTCGCAGGGAGTTTAGAATTTTCGGGACTTCGAAGGTGATCTCACTACAAACATCAGCAGTTGGTGTATTCTTCTGTAACAGACTCCTGCGTTCGTTCAATTCGCTGAGGGTGGGTCCACGATTCGCGGGATGGGACTCATATAGCAGACGACTGACGAGGTGGTTGTGCCCCAACTCGAATGAGCTCACAACCAGACACGCATCTAGTCGGACCACATGAAATCGTGATCTGCAGCATGTGTCGCGAGAACTGATTTGTCAACGGTAACAAGAGTTAACAAACTAGACACGTCGCACATCCCGGCATACACTCCTACACCCTTTATACTTTGTACAGCGACAATAAATCTGCACAGTTTTCAAGAAACCATGTCATCTTAACTTATCGTACTTCAAAGCAATTTTCGACCTACAGCTCGCCACACAAGCACAAATAACGCTCACCTCATCCATGTACCTCTGAAGGCACTCCTGGAATTGTGAGAAAGTGTGAACTTCACGATCCCCAAAGATCTCCTTGAAAGTCGCAATATAATCCATTGCCTAAAATAAGAAATAAATAAATGAAAATACAATAATCAGCAAATGAAAAAAATGAAAAACTAAATTAAAAATAACCCCAACATCCTTGTGTTGATATTGTCATACGCAATCAACCAAAACAACAGCAGCCATACCGAATTTCGAAAAACAATTACGATAGAGTTGGTTTTACTTAATGGTCACTTAAAACAAACAGATGTGGGTCCATGACGTACACTTCGACGATTTCAATTCCTGCACCAGGTACCAAGTTAATAAAATGATTTTTTCCGGCAAAATAATTTTCCCGAATACGACAGCTCAGGAACTCACGGTCCATGATAATGTCTATCCGTACTTGGATGACATCTTTGTCGCCAACTCCTCACAGGGGGAACATTGCGCGCACTTACGTTCGTTATGCACCCGTCTGTCTCATCATGGAGTGACCACAAATCTAGTTAAGTGCTCGTTTGGGATGCTCAGCGTAACCTTGCTGGGTCGCCGTATATCCACAAGTGGGATCGAACCTCTCCCCGACAAAATACAAGCAATAGTGGACTACTCGGAGCCCACATCATTCAAGCAACTTCGTCGTTTTGATGGTCTTGTAAATTTTCATCGTCGTTTTATTCCTAATTGTGTACATTTAATGCAACCGCTCACAGACCTGCTCAGAGGCAAGGTTCGCTCATTTTCGTTTACAATGGCCGCAAAAAAGGCCTTCATTAATTTAACAACAGCTATCGTCAATATAGCGTCGTTGTCACACCCTCGCCTGTCCCCCCCCTCAACGCTAACTGTGGATGCATCAGACGTGGCTGTAGGAGCAGTCCTGCAGCAGCAACTCGGCGACGACTGGTGCCCATTAGCCTTTTTCTCTAAACGTTTACAACCAACTGATTCGCGGTATAGTGCTTTCAGAAAGAAGCTGTTGGCGGTATATCTCGGCATCCGCCATTTTCGACATGTCCTTGAAGGCAGGGACTTCATCGTCTTCACGGACCATAAGCCGCTAACGTACGCCCTGCATTCGACAACCGACAGGTGCTCCCCGAGGGAGACACGACACCTGGATTATATCGCTCAGTTTACGACCAAAATCCATCACATTTCAGGTGTTTCGAACCCAGCCGCCGATGCTCTCTTGCGCATCAATGCTACAACGAGTACGGCAGACAGCTCAATCGATCTGACAGCAATCGCAGCTGCACAGAACAACGATCCAGAGATAGAACGACTTCGTCGGTTCAGTTCCCTTAATCTAGAGAGCATGCCCATGAATTCATCCGAAGGGATGATTATTTGTGACACTTCACAAGGCATCCCTCGCTCGGTTATTCCGCTAGCTTTCCGCCGCCGAATTTTTGACACGTTGCACAACCTGTCTCACCCAGGCATACTTTCAACAGTCAAAATGATTACCGAGCACCTTGTCAATCGCGACGTCCACACATGAGCCAAAGCGTGCATACAATGCCAACGGTCTAAAATTCGCCGTCACACGCGTACCCCAGTAGGGAATTTTGCATCCCCGATGAGCGTTTCTGTCACATGCATGTTGATCTAGTCGCACCTTTGCTACTCTCAAATGGGTGTGCATACACCTTGACATGTGCAGATAGATTTACACGTTGGCCAGAAGCTATACCCATTACGAATTGCTCATCTGAAACCGTCGCACGAGCATTCCTGGAATGTTGGGTTGCCCAGTTTGGTTGCCCCGCTGTAGTGACCACCGATCGCGGGTCACATTTTGACTGAGCCTTCACGTCACTTCTCAACACACTCGGCTATAGTCGAATTCGCATAACAACTTACCATCCGGCAGCCTTTATGCGATTAATCTTGGTTTGTTTTGTAATATTCACTGTAATTCCCAATGAATGCCTTTCAGATCAGCAGACGCCCGCTTGACACTATACAAGAAAAACCGATTGGATCCGGGACCCCTGGGTCTCTGCCTCGAACCCGTGTATCAATCGCTGATCGGGCCACGTCTTTTTTTCTTTGCAAGCAGTGCTTTTCTGTTTTGCAAGGGAATTTTCATATGGAACGTGATGAAACGCGCATGCATATCCAAGTGGACAGTAAATCGGCACGTTCATAAACACCTTGATGACTTTTTGCTGGCGATTTCCGCAAGCGTCTTCATGATCCACAACTATCGTTTATGTGCAGGTAGCTATACGACACGGATTTGGATATGTCGTATGCTATGCTTGAATCTCCTGTTGACTAAGATTCGCTATCAACCATCCATTTCATGTCAGACTCGATTACAAATGTTGTTGCCCGCTGTTCATGAACGTTTAATGCAGAATAAAGAAACTATAGTTTCCAAAATATATTTTGACATAGCTAAGAGTTTGCGCGGTCAATTTCTTCAAATGAAATGGACGGATTCCAGGTACTACTGAGTTCTATTGAGTATGCTACGCCATAACCCTCCAACTCTACCGAAGGGTCCACGGAAGCTGTTGAGATTATCACGGTCGACCCTAGTGCCATCACTCGAACCTGAAAACAACTTCACTTTAGTGTGAGAAACGCTTCGAGTTGTGTACCCCGTTTGTTAACGGGCTCTTCCAGATGGACTGTTCAGCTCAACGTGGATGGAGCAAACGTTGTGTTGGGACGAACAGATCGGGGTTGTTAATGTGTCAAAAAATGATTCTGCACGAATCCATTTAGACAGAACGTTGATTTGTCAATAACTACCGTCAGTAATTACCACGTGCAAAGTGGCTGACGTTTGTCTGCATCCGTGAGCCGTCCGTCGGCTCGCTCAAGTATGTAACACCTCGAAGCCCACTGTACACCGGATAGTGAAAGACAAACATCGGTCGTGTTAGGAGGTCCGATTACAGGAGCTTTCGTTGTCGGAGGCAGACCGGTGCAAGTTATTTAGCTCGTAGTGTTTGTCAGAAAGGAATATGTATTCGACTGTTTGCGGGCGAAGGAAGATTTCGTCTGAATACAGTTGTTCAGAAACCCCATGTTTCGCACACTGGTATTGCTGTCGGTTTATTCCAATCCGACGGCAGCCCAGTCAAAATCCCATAGTTTGGACGGGACTTGTTGGAGCACGAATTGTCTGGCCTTTTTTATAAAAACGTCACAGATAGAACCCCAGTTTGCATAGTTCTTTGCAAATACGGCATTCCTATCTGCAGATGCCACAGCAGAATGTACCAACGTTGGGGCAACTGGGAGTATTTGGCTGTTTGGTTGCAACACGATGGCGCAGTACTACACTGTATTTATGGGGATATCTGGATGAAATATTCAGGGACGGTAGACCGGTCGCGGTGGACTAAGGGAGTAGCCATCATGGTCGTCAGATATCATTATTACTCCAATTTTTTTTTCAGCTACCTCAACAGCAGAGTGTATAGAGAACATTCACAACCGCTGACGAAACTCGAATTGGATATAGTTTCCGCTTGTAGTGTAGACTACCTGACAACGTTTACTGTCATCATGCCTAAGGAGAATGTTGTTGTGTAAATAAAACCGCAGAAAGCATCTCCAAGATATCTTTTAAATTTATGGTTTGTATACTAATGCTTTGTCTCCTTTTTTACCGGTTATGTCGATCTGTCAGGAGAACAGTGCACCTCTAGCGGCGATTGGCGGATTAGTATACTCAACGAATTTCATCTGTTCTGATTTTAATACGGGATCTGAGCAACCATATTGCGGATTACGGTCTCAGTAAGGCGCCGTTTTAGTCCATGTGTAGCGGAATACTGTAGGTTGGTTACTCCGACGCATGAAGACAGTCATAGATTTGCGTTTACCAGATGTAATGTATAAAAAGAACCATTTAGGGTGAGACCGAATAGTTATTGCACGAAACGTATTAACTGTCTCGTATAACGTTGCAAACGTCACCGACAAGCATACATAAAAAGGTGTAGACGGTTCTAGCTAGTAGTGTTCACTGATATCTACATGTTGCGTATGGTTCGTTTGTAAAGTACAAAACGGTCTCAGTATCGGTAGTCGCTTTCGTAAAACGACACATTGTTCCCTTCGTCACTGTCCATCGACGTGAAACATTTGGTCCAGTCTAATTTGCACACTGCATTTTTCAAGATAATTCGTTTCCAGAGAACAGGGCATCTCAATCTAGACAACGTTTCGAACGAGCTGCTCACATAGGTCTCGATAACGTAGCGAATTCCTTTCATCGTAACATCTTTATATGGATAAAACGATCAAACATGACATGTTAACAAAGTGTTATGAAACGACTCATTAACAAGGCGAAGAAACTGATAGGTGCCCAGCGATGCTTACTTTCACAGTATGGTCATAGTACGTCACATTAGATGCCACAGATTGCGCTGTAAACCTAAAAACGGCGTAATGCGTCTTATTGTTTATAGGGAGATTGTTTGTTTTTGACCACTCTTCTAGTAACTTTTAAATGTGCTTCGTTCCCGAATGCGACTTCTTATTGGCCATTGTTTGGTGAAAAATTACCTTGACAGCACAATCCATTAGGGAAATATATTCTTACTTTATCCATATGCAGTCATCGATGCATGTTGGTCTCTAGACCTGCATTGCCTTTCCAACGGTGATACATTTACAGAGACATTGTACTGACACTTTGGCGTTTGTGGTCGTGGACCGTGGTGGTCAAAACTTGACTTGAAGTGCACGTACACCCCCGTGCCAGATAATTTGGCCGTAGTTACAGCGATGTGGTTTTTGGGGGCGAGCCTTTTGGTCTGCACCCCAGATTTTGTATTCAGATGCACGCTTGCTGGACAGTCGATAACTCACTCCATTCTGTCATCGCTTGAGAGAAGATGTAGAGATATCCACAAATGTGTCCTAGACCACAACGATGCGTTATCGCAAGCCGCTTCTTCAGATTCTCAACAAATCTGCCATTAACACCTCGACCGTCGAAATTTCGCGCGATTAATTTACGAACTGAATCTACCTGCGCCAGTTTGGGGTTCTGCCTCATCACCACTCAGCAGTGGCCGTGATCTTGTGAAAAGTGTAATCGTCTTCCCATTCTTACTTTTATTTAATTTCACGCCCATGCCATTTCCCGATCACACCTTTGCATTCAAGTATACAGATTACAGCTTATCTGAACCATCGAGTTAGTTAACGTTCCGCAGTTTATCCTTTAGTACATTTAAATGTGTTGGCATGTCGTTTTCGCTTAAAAGAAATAAACATCTGAAACTTTCCCATGCATGCTAATCCTTTCATATAAATAGTCAACCCCAGCCTAGATTTTTTTCCGTTAAATAGGTTGCATCATCATCGTAGCAGCCAAGAGCCTGACCAAAAGGTGCTGTGGCTCGGGACGCCGCTCACCTCAACAGTGACGTGGAATATCCTAGAAGAAAACGTTACTAAGAAGGTTGAGAATTAATAAAAGAAGACTAAGCGGAAGAACTAGAAATGGTATGGATGCATGTACGCCATTGACTGCGACACACCGATATTTCGGATAGCGTCTCTAACCAGCGATTTGAGTGATCACGAGGACCCCATCCAGGTAGGCGACACCTACCCACTTTGCTCAGTGGAGCAGTTAAGGTCTTCATATTTCGTGACCACGTTGCATACTTTGAATAGCAACATTGTTTCCACTAAGGTCCGGAAACTCCCGTCAGTCGTTTGATCACACTGTCCCTTCCCGCTGAGTGTGTTGTACACGTGCTATTCCCATGGTTTCTTGTCCAAGAACTGTACTTTTGGCGGATTCCCAAAACATCTGTCATTTTGTAGCGATTCATTGTTTGTCATCCTTTCGCATTTCGTAGAAAGTGTTCAACATCAATTTTATCTGAAGTGGCTCACTCCCTTCTTTAGATCTTTGTATGTATTTCAACTTCTTTCATCAGATCCTGGTTTAGACTTTTCGTTGGAACCAGCCCAACAGAATATTACCCAGTCAGTACTCACCATCGAAAACCGATCGATGGTGAAAACCAAGACTCAGCAAGTTGCCCCTTGTACGTTGGTACCGACCGTAAAAAATAGAGTGTACAGATAAACACCAGGTGCGGAGCGAGTTGTGACTTTAGCCCATAGGCGGTTATTACAAAATAGGTAGCTCGACTAAAAAAACGTAGCTAAAAAAGTCACCAAAAGTGTACACTTAAATCCGACTATCAGAAATATTATTTATTGTAGTTGCCACAGTTTATTTGCACTCACCTGGTTCTTCTGTAGTCGACTGTTACAATTCTGCCGGAATTTATACACCCTATGTCTATCAAAATCAAAAGACTGTCTCGGTCAACTCGTGATGACTCTGTAATGAATAACGTAAATCAGACGCAACCATGTATGGGAACAGACGTACATTGAAAGTAGTTAATCCGAGGAAAATAGTCGACAGACACGTAGCGCCAGGTGGTAATAGAATAATGTGATCATTTCAGCGAATAGAGTGCTGCAGTTGGTAAGAACAAACTCCAGTCGAATGGGAAGAAGAAGTGAAATAGACATGTCAACGAAAGTTATTTCCACTCTCCTGTTATTCTTAATTTCGTTCCACCTCTGCACGAATCCCAGGTTTCTTGTTCTTGATTTAACCACACATTGATACCGATTGTGACTGTCCGCTGACTCTTCTACGAGGTTTCAACGTTATTCTTTTGCACACTTAGTCGTCCTCCATTTGTTGAGAATTTTGGTATGTAAAATCTTTAATTTCACCTCTCGAGGTTCATAAAGCGTATCATTATCCTGACTGCACCTTGTCTGTCTTCAGCGATTGCCAACACAGTCATCCTGTGACACGTGTGTATTTTCAGGACTCTCGACTTAGCGTACATCTCTAAGGCTGCCTTGTAATAAGTACGAGGAGCAGGTTTGAGAAGACTGTTACACTCTGTACTGATTAACTTACTTATATAGGTCTGTCATGTGGATGCACCGTATGAATAGTTCTGGTATGCCTTCCATCCAACTCTCCACGCATATCGTAAGCCACTACATTAACTTCCGAATGGCTTGCTTCTCATTCTGTCATTATGTACCTCAACAGTTTCTCCTAACCCTTCTTTCTTACTCCCTTATGCACATCTTCGATCGTCTAAGATGAAACTGTTATGCTCAAAACCTACGCCATCGAACAACGCAATAGCCTACACGCAGTGGACACAACTACTGATGAATTTGAATGGCAATGAGACTATAATCATTTGAATATAAATGTTACGACTATAAGCATTTTGGTCCTGGTGGTGTCTAGTTTTATTATTTCAGCACGGCGTCCAAGTCAACTAGATTATCCTGAAAGTGTTAATAAATGTAACCTTAGCTGTCATTTTCTACGTTGTTGAAAAAAAATGTCGGCGGTTTGCTTCCATTCCAGTTTATGTATCGATTTTGTTTTTACGGTGAACCGCCCATTTTCACACTGGAGCCTGCATCGTATAATGGATCTAAACATTGTGCACTGAGTGATGCCATTTAGAGATAGATACTGTGCAAGCGAAACCGATGATAAAGACAAAACGAGATCGTTCACGGAGATGTATGGTTATTAGGTGTCACCATACGTCTGTCTTGCCGCTTCGAGGGGATTCCGAGTCCACGGTGAATTGCCGAGACAAGTAATTTCATGGATACGCTGGAATACATAGTAGCCTCCGTTAGTTTACGACTCCCAAAAATCGCCGCACCGAGAACGCGTAGCTGCGGGAGGGGGGGGAGGGAAACAACTCAAAGTCTTCGTAAAAACTTTATATGCATGAACGATGAAAAAATGTTACTTACCATAACATCATCGAAATAAAGGTGAAGTGGACTATCATCCAACGTGCTCCAATGCACTGTCGGTGTAACTTGGATAAGAAATGTGTGTACCGGACGATCTGGACTATGCGTAATCTCCGAGAGTATCTATTGTAATGCCTCCTTAGTACCTGTACTCGAATAAATGCATTACAAAAGCATTCGGTGATTTGCCTTCTTATGTACAACGAATCTATCCTTGTCATTGGTGACGTTCAAGATTCATCGCAGTCTGCATTTGGGACGTTAGCATTTCTGATTTTCACTTTCCTGTCATCTGCGTTCGTTGGTACTGAAAACGCATCCACACTAGTGTTGTGATCCAAGAACGCGGATGGCACAAGGGTTGTTTGTTCTGCGAAGCAACACATGGGTTAAGCATTTAAACAAAACCACTCATTTGCACGCAGTATTCAGCCTCAGACAGTCTCGGCTGCCACAGAGGTCAATGCTCAGTTCCATTAAGTAGCAGGGACCGTTGTGAGTGATGCTGCACTTTAATGATCCTTCCTGCAGTCTTCTTGTGGCTTGTACGATGTCAAAATATATGTTCTGCTCCTACTACTGAATAGCCGCGGTATGATTAGTATAATACGATCGCTCAACTTCACTGCACTAGTTTCACCCGCATCAACGTCCGCAGTTTCTGTTCCGTCGGTACTTGTTGTGCCATGTAGTGAACCAATTCGTTATTATCAACTATGTTAGAGTTACTAGTACCATTTGTACTTCTGTTGTTTCCGACTTTTGTTTGAACGAGTAGATATACGGACAAGTACCCTAGGCACTCGAACGTACTACTCCGCTGCGTGCTTGCTTGTCACTCTGCTCTGTTATCGTTTCGTCTTGGTATTCGTTCACTCTTGCGTTGACCTCACAGGTCGACAATATACTCTCTGTCTACTCGTTGCGTTCTTTTTGGAGACTTCCTCCTCTCCCTTTCGGTTAATGACAATTAAACTGACTAACGTTTTGTCTGTACGGTTCATAGTATTATTGACGGTGATGGCGATTTCCACCACCCCTCGTCGATTTCATATTTGACTTTTCTAGCTGATTTTGTATATGAATTCATGCTGTCAGCAGAGGTTTTTGATCAACAGAAGTAGTCTGAGATCTTTTTGAATTTGTTGAATAGCTAAAGCATTTTCGTGTGACTGGAACACGTTTATTCTTGCTTGACGCCACATCTCTTTTTACAACTATGCCACTGGAGAACAATAATATAAGTGTTGATATACCAGTGGATGAACTGAAACAAGTTTCATATCGCTGTACATACAGCGTTCATTTCCAATTTATCGGCAAGATATGCAGTCAAAAAGACAGTAGCAATAATGTCATTGCTAGATCCTTCATTGGGTATCTTTATGATGGAATTAGGAAATAGCTCATTAGCTGACCACATAAAGTCATTTGCTGTTTATAAGCGTTATGTGGACGATGGTCTATGTATGGTTGACGGATCGAAAAGCATCAGTGAAACATTGATTCACTTCAACTCTGCCCGCGAAATTATCCAATTGACCATAGAGCCTGAATCATCTACAGGTATACCATTTTCAGATGTGTTCATATCTCGTCGTGATAATGGCTGATACAACACAAACTTTGTTGTAAGGTAATCCGAAATGGGTGTAATATGAACTTTAATGGTTTTGTGTCATTGAGGCAAAACAGGAACCTAGTTCGGTGTTGGATAGATAGGGTTACAAGATTAGGCTTGACTTTCACTGTAGGGGATGAAAGGCAGATTCCCCCCACAACATTCATGGAAGATGGTTATCTTGAGCGGTTTATTTGTGAGTTCATGCTACTGGACATAAAGGTGAATATACTGCAAGCTGCAGTTGAAAAGCCTATTTAAATTCTATTGCCTTTCAAAAGTTATAGCTCTGCTAAAAATATAACCAGAAGACAGCTCGAGGGTCGATAAACACTTGTTCGTCTGTGGTTGCTGCGCGCTTGGTCGAGTCACAACATCCAATCAACTCGGCAAATTCGTTTAAGCTGATATGTCGAGATCGTGAAAGTAATCGAGATAAATCAACGGTCGCTTACGAGCAATCGATCACACGCATTTCCGTCACGCGCACCAAGATGTCTGGTAAACACACAACCTCCCGTGGCTATTTATGTGTCCCGGATATATCCGTCTCGTAGGCTTGATGGTTTTTTATGAAACTTTTACCAGCCACATGACATTATGTGACGTAAAATACGGCATAGCGGATAGAGTGCGGACCGCACAAGCAACCGGACAAGCTATCGCTCAACGAAATTGGATCTAGGGACGAGGACTAGCGGGCGGAAAACCCCCGGATAGAAGTCGCCAATCACACACTTAAACCGGGCAGAAGTGCACACGACGTGTGGGCGGAAACCGGGGTTGTGTTGTGGACCGGAATTCTGATTCATAAGCGCGAGTGCGTGCGTAGCATGTCAGCCAGCGAGTTGGACAATGAAGATTGCTTTAGTGGTCGTTTTCTCGCCACACTACTGCTGAGTTTGCTCCGTGCCCGGAATTTTTCAAAGGCAGGGAGTCGTGACACGAAGTTGTACTGGACGCTTCCATAAAATGTATTACGAATAAGTAAGTTTCAGTAGATCTCAGTAACACACGGAAACAGACTGAAATTGGGCGTTACCGGAGGACTGTCAGATCGCCCACCTTGACGACATTTTTATCTTGAACACTTGATCCGCCCAATTACCTATGGTTGTCTACGGTTGTAAGATCTCCGTTTTTTAATAAAAAAAGGACTGAATCCGCCCTGACTTTACTTTCTTATTCTTCGCAGAATATTAGCCGAAGAAATTAAGCTATGTCTGATGGCGCGCACGAATATTGGACAGTAGAGCTGTAAGAAACTTCCAGGTAATTCCATCGATGGAGTCGAGTGTCCGTTAATCTGGATCGTTGACTCACAGACAGGATAAACATCGTCAACCACGGTGAGTAAACAAGTGTTGGGCGTTTAACCGTGTCGTAAAATGATCAGCTTAAGCTAATACTTCTCAACAAAAGACACCAAGCTGAACTGACGGATAGTAAGGCTCCGTTCCATCGGCATTTGCTTGAGGCTCAGGTAGAGTTATCTGTTGCTAAACCAGAGAATGAAATTGCTACAAAATCTTCTAGTTGCATACAATGTTGATTTCAAAAATCAACAGTTATTTAAGAAATAATTATCTTCTGGATAGGTTAGAGGTCTGCATTAGCCAGTCACATCTAGTACCGGTAGAGTTAACTGTAAGCAGTACGGGCTTGTTCAAATTAGAGCCACTCGTTTTTCCTCGGGAAAACAACAGTATACTAACGTTTCATCAGAGGGCTCAACTTCCCAGTCTGTTGTGCATATACCCTATCGTGAACGGACATATGAGTAAACTTCAGTCCATCCTCTCTGAGTACACCATCCGGACTGTATTTCGGATAGATCATACCTTAAGACGATCGTTGGTACATCGTAAGGACTCGGTTTATTTGGGCGGCCAAACAGACTACGTTGACGAATTCCAGTGCGGTGATTGCAATGCCAATTACATAGGGGAGATAAGCAGACATTTGAGAGTAGGTGTTACTGAACACAAAAGGCACATGCGGTTTCCTCAAAAAGAAACGTACCAGCTTTAGAAGCTAGAAGAAGATTCAGTCGTCGCATTGCATACATTTTCCGAGAACAACAACGTATGTTTTGATCAAGCTCGAGTGATTCATAAGAACCCGTCTTCTCATGCTGAGCGATGCTGCGCCGAAGCTCTCATCATTTACATTCAACACGTTAACTGTTAGTTATCCATCCTTATCACACTACCGACAGTGTAGTCAGTATGAATAAATAACAGTAGACACTGGCACGCCTTGTCTGCATCCGTCTCACCCCTGCTTAATGGGCAAGGAATCCGACCAATCAGTTCAGATGCAGCGCAGGCCGACCTAACCACAGCAAACCCCACGTGACTTCTGTTCCTTTGTTAATGTGATGTTGATTACAACATTCTTGAGGTAGGCCGCCCAAGGTGGTTGGAACGTTGAGTAATACATCTAGCTCGTAACCTTGTGTTCTTCTCAGTCTGTCTATTTAAAAAAAAGTTAAACACGACGCTCAAATTGTTTAACTTCATTCGTACTAGATTTGGTACAAATGTTACAACCTAGGAAGTTTATTTAACATACTATCGTCGAGGCATAACCAAAGAAACAGTTGAAAACTGTGTTACACCACCGGAGTGAGGAGGGGAACATAAGGTGGCCATAAAAATTCTCTCAGGCATATTTAGTCGCTCACTGCGGCGCTGCCTGGTTAATGGTGTGGAAGAAACAGCCAGATCCAGCCGGTCTGCTAGGCGAGTGAGCTGGCTGCTAGTAAAATTCAGCCGTCCGACTAAGTCTGTGGTAGATTTGAACGTCGCTTCTATTATGGAGATTACAGTGTACAAATTGCCAATTAGAATGCACCGAGAGTGGGTAGAGTTAGTGAAAAAGTTAAGCTCTTCAGGAACAAGTATATCTTCAGAGATTTAATGGATTCCGTCAAAGCTGAGGCAGTATATGAAACGTCAATTTCCGAAGCTGTGATTAAACACTGTTAAAAGAGGGGAAGTGGTTTTAACATCAACAGTGCGTCTTAGGTATATATTTGACCATTCTTGTGAATTCTACAGTCATTTCAACCCATCTATTTCTTAAAGGAGTATATTCACAAAAATGTGCAGTCCTTATTATCGATGACTGTGCAGTAACCATGTGGTCAGAGAATGTTTGAAAAAAATCACTCGTACAATGCAAGGTTCCAAGGGGAAACAGTACGTTGATGCAACAAGTTATTCCAATCAAATGACCCGAACTGGGAGTGAACGTGGCCTCTGTTTATATGTCTTTGGGATGGGCTCACGACATCTGCTTAGGGGTTAGCCCAGCAAATGTTTGCGGAACTGGTTACAGTAAGGTTATTTATGCGTTACTCGATAACCGTCCGGACGCCATTGTAGTGTGTGAGCTGGCTAGGCAATTTGGATTGTTCGGATTGGAAGCAGTTTTAATGCTGCGCACTGTCAACCGTGTCCAGCAAACGAGTAAGTTTTCGATATGAGTCCGTAAATAATTGAGAGTATGTTTGATAGAGAGCCAAATTCTATCGGAGGTTCATGTACCAAGCTTTGGGCAGCCTCCGGATTCACCATACTTATAAGACCCCGAGGTGAGCCGCACAGACTATGCTAAGGTTAGTATTATTATGGTTTACGATGTTCCGAAGGCCTATTGCGTGTCTAAATGAGGTCTTGGAAGATCAAATCAACCTTAGGTTACGGAACACTGGTTATACGGATTCGTGCTAGGCGCATCACAATCGGAACAAGCACGTAATAGTTGGTTGCATAATCCAACAATTTCCATGCTCAGACGAGATGATAACTAAGCTCTGTAGTCAAGAATTTATTGAACTTCGTTCGGCATGTTTGAGCCTTTTAGCAGACCGCCTAGCGAAAAATACAATAGAGGCGTGTTTATGCTCATCTCCAAGTATGGTTACCCTTGAGCAATTAAACTGTCTTATCGCTTGGTAAATGAAGTTATGGGCGCAAATGTTACTTATAATCAGAAGGTGAATAACGCCAGTAAAAATGCATATATGATACATAGATGACAGTCTGTCGGATATATGTGAATAACAGTGTATACGAAATGTTCGGGTTTATCGGAATCCGGATAGAGCAGCAGAAATGACTACAGCTATGAATCACCAACTGTGATAGTGGAGGTTGCGGGGTATGATGAACGGATGGGTTGATATGAGAGTAGTTCCTGAATTGTAATTTCCATATAGGTTGTACATCACCCACAATTGATCGCAGCTGTCGCATTCCCATAGACTTTTCAGTCGGCCCATTTCGAAAAGAAGCACTAGACTCGAGTCTCGCTCTCATTAGAGCTTGTCAGTAGTGCATATCCTCGCCATTGCCGGGACTTGAACGACGGACATGCTGTTCATGAGCAAGCAACCGTGTTTACCACTGCGCCATTGAACTCACGTTAGGCACGACCGAAATATTGTAATTTGTTTGCAAGTCTTAGAGTCAAAGATGCTTGCCGTAGGACTGCGTATTGTTTAATTCGTGTGGCGACGTCAAGGCGGGATATGTTGTTCAACATGTGCAATAGTGAGTAGTCATTCCTCTTGATACATCGCGTAGAAGTGTGTGACAAAACCTGAGTAATTATGGCAGTGTTCGTGGCCAAGAGCCACGCCAAACCATGGAATAGGTAATGTGTTAATGGTGCCGACGCTAACGTTACTGATGGCCTTGGAATCGCTGATCATATCGGGCATTCCTTGCCAGGCGCTTCCTCTAGCTCTCTCTGCCAGGCGTTGTGCCCGACCGTCCCAGTTAGATGTTGTGCTGGACGCTGATTGAAAAAAAAAGTTGTTTTTGTAGTTCACATTAGCCTTTGAAATGTAGGTCAAATGAGTATTAGTGTCGGGCCACATATCGGAAATGTAAGTAAACTGACTACCAACCTGTCAGATTCAACAACATAGTTAAGAAACATGTACGGGCGAACTCATTGGAGATGTGATGATCGGTTTATCTTGTTCCATTTGACCGAACAACGATCTGTCAATTTCGAATGACATCATTCGAACCCCTACAAAGTATTCAGAAGTAGATTGAGGTGTTTGAATTGGCGTTTCACTTCTACTTAAGACTTACTCGAAAAATTGGAGGTTGTCGATACTCATCCATCGAAGGGCTATATAGTGGAGTTGGACAGCAAAGAGGTACAAAGCTTGTTGATACCTGCACATCATCTGGCTATAAACCGAAAAAAAAAAAGTTTGTGTTGTGTTTGATTGCGTGACCATATTCGAGGAGATATCATTTAATTGTCAGTTGCTGCGGGTATCAAGTACGATGATTGATCTGATAGCAGTGTTGCAGATATTTCATAGAGACTACATTACATTGGAAGCGGACATTGATGAGATGTTTCTTCAGTTTGCAGCTCCATTCGGCGGCGTTTGGTTTCTATGATGGTCCATAGGTGATAATCGCGAACCAAAGGGTTTTCAGGTAAGGTAGTGGTTCATCCTTTTGTAGCAACAGTTTCGACTTTTTTGCACAAACTTTGCACTGCAATTAGTTGCAGACAATACGTAAAAGAGGCTGTGAACGATAGTTTCGAAATCGACGACTGTCACGTTTCGTATATGTTTGAAGGCATGTGTCTTGCTGGTAATTGCGGAATGTGGCTCCACAAGACGGATTGCGGAAGTGGATATCTTAAACCATTTCCGCAGTCGAGTCACTTGGCCGAACAAACCGTAGGATTGAACTGGTATGTGAGCGAAGATCTTAAATTTACGTTTGAATTGGCGTTGAAGTTGGAGACTAAAAACAGGTGTATTGTCGCATATTTCCCCTTAATACGATCCTTCATATCATCTTTTTACAATACTAGTTCCATTCGGAATATTTTCGCAGTCCTTATACGGAATAAAAATGAGATGAGATGATCCCATTAACAAAAAGCATTCGGAGGCTCAGAGAGAGTGGAATAAAAGTGTCACACTAAACAATTCAGTGTATAAATGTGCATTATACTCCCCAAGTTTAAGGCTGGTTTGAATCTACATATTTTGCGATGCCTCTGAAACAGGATACGGTGCGGTTGTGAGTATGAAGTCAGAAGTTGACCGTGTAAATTTCCTGCGTAGGTTACTAATAGCAAAGGGTAAAGTTGCGCTACATAAGTCAGCCTCAATATCCAGCCTGGAATTTGCTGTCACTAACCTGTGGGACGGTCGTAAATTTACATGAAAAACAAGGGGAGTAGTCACGGCGCATGCGTCGTTAGTCATCTGTTAATTATATCTATGCCTACTCAGCTGATAAAGATAGCACTGAAGAAGGGCCAGCTCCGCAGGTTGTGTATTCGGTGTTCTAAAAGTGAGCGGTTCAAAATGGAATTATTGTCCAGTCGGGCCTGAGTTTCCCAGTGACTTTGTTGGCCACAATAAGACACTAACTGTTGACCCATTATTGGTTAAAGGGCTAAATATAGGTGGTTAAAGTCAACACGATAGTCCGTTGGCTGAGGCTTTTTGAAGCAGGTGTTTGGGTGCGACGGTATATTACTTACGTCGGGGTCACGTTTGGTTGGGACCAGTTTATGTCAGTATAGATAAGAACGTTGACTGTCACAAACTTTCGCTGTGGAGTGTTTCTATTTATCTTTGGGAGACTAGGAATATTTGATGGGGAGGTCTAGTAAATTATGTAAGCTCAACCCAATCATGCCGACAGAGTATGAATGGTCGACAAATGACTGCGATACGTAAGCTTATCGCCTGACAATAATAATACTTCAATTCTGCCTTTCAAGTACAGAACCACGGAGCTCATTGTTCGTTACTATCATGAGCAGAAAGGTCACACAGATGTTTCGCACGCGTTAATGGCCATCAGCAAAATACTGTATTTTTGTAGGAAGAACTACTGTGAATTGAGTCGTTAGAATATGTAGATGCTGTAGACGTAATTTCGGAGGACGGTTTGTGGCTCGAGTTCCTGTTAGCCGAATGCATTTCCCCCGTTTTCCATTTCAGTCTGCGGCAACGGATTATCTTGGACCTCTTCTTGCCAAAAGTAGCAACGCTATTTCATACAATGCGTACGGTTCGCACAGAAGCTGTCCAGTCTTATCCAACCGATTCGTTTATCTTCCTACTGGTCACGTTTAACTCTCATCATGGCGTTTCAAAGAAAAAGTCTTTCATGATGGAGAATCTGAATTTAAACGAACTTCACCATTACAGTATCAAAAAGAACTGAACGAACATCTTCTGGCTTGTGCAGTCGATTGACACTTTAACTCACCGGAAGCCAGTCATGGGGGGGATACATATAGGAAAGGGTCAATGGCTTGCAAAAAGGAGTATTGACTTCATTACCACAGGCTGTATAAATTACTAGTGGAGTATTAACGACTCTTTTAATCCAGATTGAAAGAATTTTAAGCAGTCAACCTTCGATATCATTGAGGAGCATTCGTTATCCTCAACGGCGGTAATGTTAAAAATGGTGCTACTAATGCGATCAAACATTCTAATTCTTCCACACGCTGAATGGTCTGACAGCTATGACAGAAGCCGCACGGTGGTGTAGTTGCCAGCCTTTTCTTTCGAGAGACGTTGGACCAGTGAAAATCTCGTTATTACAGATAAGGCAAAGTAGTTTGATATGAATGGTGACTTTAAAGGCGGTGACGGTGCTAGCAGCTAACGGAGGCAAGCATGTAAATCAGCAGCGTTTTGGGTTAGTTTGATAGGTAAAGGTTAGTGAAACTGGTGTAGTGAAAACTGAAGCGTGCAATCTCAAACGGAACTTCCCGAAGAGATGTGAGAAGTCTGTGCTTACTCATAGGTGTCCGAGTCCTAATCCTAGTGGGTGCTGACCATTTATTTGTCACATGGCTTTGTTGTCGGTTGAGTTGGTGTTGTGGTTACTTGGTCTAATGGTGTGACTGTTGTGTTTATAGTATGGTAGTACAACTGGCTACTACCTGGATGCAACCTTTCTTGACCATTACCAGGGGCTCCACCTTTTAATATCAAAACCACAAAATTACAAACTACCCAAAAAGTTGATCGACATTCTATCCCAAACGTGCATTTTATTTATGCTACTCAGGCAAGGAAGAAATGGCAATTGGTCTGTTGACAATTTCTTCTTTTCACTCTGTTTTGTTATTCCACAACTCTTGCAGAGATCTCTATTTCTAACACCGAAGTTGTTGTGACTATCGTTATAAAAGTTGGTTATTTGATTCATTTATTGAAATGATCAACTTTGGTTGGTTATCCTTTGAAAGACTGTTTCTACTTGCTGCACTTTCGTTTTGCACACAACTGGCGATCTTCTTAATTGATGCTGTAATTACTTCATGTTTGACAGCTTCAATAAAGAACGCTTTCTATTGGTAGCATGCTTACCTGATTTGGATCCCATGGCAACTAGTGTGCACCAGTGCGGTTTTGAGTTGAGCGCTTGTGTTCAACACGGAGGCAAGTAAGCCACCACCAGCTTCATCTGAAGCAACGAGTGTTGTGATCCAATAATGCAGGTGGCGGCAGGGTTGTTTATTCGACAGAGCAATACACAGGTTAAGCATTTAAACAAAACCACACATAAAACCACTAATTTGCACGCAGTATTCAGCCTCAGACAGTCTCGGCTACCACAGATGTCAATGCTCAGTTCCTTTAAGTAGCAGGGACTGTTATGGGTGATGCTGCACCTTGATGATCCTTCTTGCAGTATTTCTGTGGCTTGTACTTTGTAAAGATATATGCTCTGCTACTGAATAGCCGCGGTATCAGTAGTATATTACGATCGCTGAACTCCATTGCACTACTCGGTCCCAAGGTCGGTCAGGGCAAAGTGCAGCCGGTGCCAACATTGAAGCGGAGGTTGCGACAGTTCCTTGGTCGGGTCGGATTCTATAGCCGTTTCATCAAGAACTTCAATGA
>LUCH01005391.1:3685-40801 GCA_013368495.1 Paragonimus heterotremus | reverse complement strand
GTCTATTCCTCTGAACGCAGGAAATTGATGATATCAGCCTGATTTCTGTTCTGTTTTGAGGCAGAGAAACGAAGTAACATTGCTAAATCTCCACTAACAATTTGGAGTTCATAACTCAAGTAATCGGTGGACCCAACATTCCTGCGAAATGACTAGCCAATCACAACGTGGTGATGTTTATCGGATTACAAAACATGACTTTATAATTATCGCATCTTATCTCAAAATAAATACTTTCATATCTGGTCAGTGTCAGACTACTTATAACTTGGTCAGTCTACCTGAAGCACTGTCGGACTTATGCTTTATTTCTCAAAATATTCCCGTAACTAATGTGTTATTCCGGCTGAGGCGAATACTTACTTCTTCTGTTTGATGAGGAATAAATTTATCAAGCATCATTTTATCATCGTAAATCAGAACGCAAGGCAATCGTAAATGTCGTTTTCCAAATGAATCTGGTGTTGGAAATATTGCTGGATCCATCCAACATGCTGTAGTTGCATTCGTTGAAGTGACTATTGCTCGCGACGCCATTTGTTGTATCGTAAATCAGAGCGCAAGGCAATCGTAACGAGCGTAAACAGCAGGTATGTAATCTGACCCACAAACGTAACACGTGACATTAAACCAGTGAACGATTTAGAGTTAAACCAATCATAGTCGCGATGTATCACGCGAGTATGTGACTAGCCAATCAGATACGAGTTGAGTGTGGTAGATGTACACACACATACAACATCACTCCCTTTCGTATTCAGATGGAATATTCCCCGTGTAGTTGGTTATATAATCGTAAAATATTAGATTGTACTCTGGATGTCGCTTTTCGGCCAATAAGCACCTCACAATGTTATGTCGTTTCCAAAAATTCTACACTTTCCTTCATGAAACTGTCGATTCTCTTATCTTTCTATGAAGCCAACTTTCCTTCTTTCGTGTTTCAATTTCTCCAGTTCGCTTTTTCTCAAGACCATCATTACCATGCCTCTCAATTTCTTCACTCTTTCAAGACTGAACAGGCGAATGATAGATTACAGAAGTGAGCGGTACACGGTACTTTCAAAAAGGATCCTGTCTCCGATCCAACTGTGACGATATGATCGCAAACGGGACTGTTTTGAACAAACTGATAGTAGGAAAAAGGACTGTCTTATTCTCACAATCATTCCCGTTTCAAACACTCTTCATTACCTGTATTGTAATGGGCCTTCATTTGTATTCCGTATGTCATGATGACCAGGTTGTTACCAGTTGACGTGAGATTTTCTTGTAGATTTGGAGACCTTCCGGACTCAAACGAAAGAACATTGGCACCGCAACTCTCTCCGTCAAACACACGGAACCAACCATAGTTTCCTTGTACCTTGAAGAATTTCAGAATGTATACTATAGTATTTCACATACACATAGTAAAAGCAGAGTATGTAATTAATACCGCCTGCGTTGAATACATAAAGTCACTGCAAATTCAAAAATGCTTCAAGATACTATGAACACAAGTCATAATTTGGAGAGATAATCAATAAGTTATAAAGAATGACGTCTTCAGCATGGCGACTCAATTGAATGTCGGATTTATACAGTTTGTTGCAAGTACACAGAATTTGAATCTCAAGTTAGACGGCAAAATTGGATTGACTGCGTCATGCTTATTGTGATTTTTCTTGAGGTCCGTTCATCACATACCCAAAAGAGTTAACACATAAAATTATGCTGATGGATGGTTCATTTGAGCGAGTTGTAAGCAGAACGGTGACAGTCCACAACTGACTTCCGTTCGTCCATAGTAGATTGTTGCTCCTACACGCTACCAGATTTACAACTCAGGTATACAGCAACGGTAGCAACTATTGATTTTCTCAGCAAAAACAATTTCGACAAACGTAATCGTCACAGATGCTCCATGATACTTCCTGTTAAAACAGTACCTAGCTGCTATTAGGCTACATTAACGTCCTCGTAAGTTGCAATGTTGTCAATGTCTATTGTAACGTCTAGTGTAACTCTCAGTGACAAATGGGACACATTTATTCTGATCAAGCCCTAAATTCTTTATTTATTTTTCTGTGTATGTTCAGCAGGGTTCAACACAGTATACTGTGACACTGTCACCTAATTGATTTTCAAAACGGAACTTTGTAAATGCCAGTATCCTGTATTGTCCTAACAACTGACTGCAACGATAATCGAAAGCATACAACATCACAGCAGTGACGTGGGGTGGGACTTTCAAAGGAGATTTCTGTGAACAGACCACTCTTTATGCACGTTTTCATGTTGCTGACCCACCGATATGTTTCACATTACCCCATTGATGTTCCTCTTCCAATGAAACTGGTTTACATTTCAATTTCAAATAATTAAGATCGTAAAAGTCAACGACAATAATCTTCGGCTAAATTTCTTGCATGAGAAAGTTGGTCAACGCTTTACGGTTTCTTAAAAAACCGTTTTCAGCTGAACTCGATTGATGAAAACATGCAGCCGCGTCTAAGCTCTATGACCGACCACTTTCAACAGTGTGTTGTGTGTTTAGGCGTATAACCCTAACGTAAAATTAGTTTACACTATAGAAACCTTCACCTGTGCTTATTCCGGAAGCAGTGCATGAACACCATTTTGTTCATTAGTTTGAATATAAACCAACGAGCGACCAATAACAAACATGAAACTTGTGAAGATATAAGTTCTTCTTAACGGTGTTGACCAGCTCACTATTTGCAAAATTGTTCACAGGTTTGATTTAGTTTTATGTGCACAATGACATACTTAATACTTTCGTGTGAAAACTCTGGCAGAATATATCAACTTACTGTAATGTCATCAATTGTTAGTACAATTTTCAAGTTTGCTTCGACAGAAATATGCCAAATACATAGTTTTTGTATCACAGACGGTTTGTTATGAAATATATTCGACCGATCCTTCATCATTTCGCCGCAAACTTCAGTGAACAAAGAAAATAAACTGTGGTATAATTTCGTATTAGCTCAAAAAATTACAGCGTATAGATTAATGTGGATCAAGGGTTAGTATTACGATCACTATCAAGCATACATGTTTTCCCGAAGAGTTCACTCACTTTTTGAAATACTAGTAAGTATTATATTGATTGGGAACTTGCTGTGAAATATTTGCCTAGTACAAATCTTTGCAAAATTGTTAGTATCTCTCTCATACCCAAACCCTTCCACGTTATTAGTTCATGGGACCAAATTCATCTGCAGACTGACACTCAGCAATATGCTCACTAACCAGACTCACATATGTGGCACTTTTAAACGTCAATGAAACCAACTGAGAATCTGTAGTTTCTGTACTAACAAGCATGCAGTTAATCATTGCATGTAGGAGTAAGGGTCCGTTTCTGATTCGGAAAATTTGTCTTCGAGCTTTTAGGGTCATTTGATGAGAATGACTGTCTGAATGTAACTAGTGAGTTCATGTGACGCATAGAGGACGTGTGGTATGAAATCAAGAGTAAGACATGGCATTCGGAATCCTAATTTGTTTTGAAATGAAAAGTAGATACGTGTGGTCTTCATGCAAATCATTCAGAGCAATAAAGTAGACGACGTGCTCCATGAAAAAGATCATGGTTGACGGATCGAAAAAGAATTTATATATCAGATGAACAAACATTGAATGATTGGATAGTTAACTCATCAGGAAGACCGAAATTGACATTAAGTCATTACCAGTAGCTTTATGGTAGCCGACTCCGCTTTGCCTAATTGATCAGCAAGAATGCGACGAGCGTGATAAAAATCGAGCTGCATTATGTAGAATGTTTTAATCACGGAGCCATATAAAGTACGACTTCCAAATTTGAGGTCAACAAGTTGGATGACTGTACTCTGGGTTGGAGAGTTTTGGTAAACATACCTCGACCGTTCGGTAGACTGATTTAGCAATGTTATGTCATCGTGTAAAATCTATCCGCCTGTTGATTGATTTAGATAGGTAACTTTGTTTATCTGTTCATCATGTTGCTTAATAAAACAAAATATGTTGACAAGATGACCACCATAGTAGAAGATCGGAACAGGTTTTAGATAATGTGTAATGGAATGGATAAAACCCCTTGAATCATAAAAGCAATATCGCGAAATCTCTACGATGTTTAAACAAAGTGGAATTATTGATTCGTCTGTACTTGAAGTAATTCGCTCCTACTGGTACCATGATTCCCATTCAGTACGGGTCACCTGAAATTCACAAAGTTGAGGTAATACTCAGACCAATTTTTGACATGTGTAACTCTCCATACTACGCTCTGGCCAATCGGACGTCACAAATACCAGATCGCGTCGGGCGAAAACTTTTGGCGCACAGCTCACTAAATCCCTTTGATTTTCTGAATGCAATCAGAAGAAAAGTTGACTGCGCAATCATATTTTTTCGAGGTTTCAACTATGTTTACAAACGTGTCGTTAAAGGGCACCAAATAACGTTCATGCGGTTATATTGGGAATAGTGAGGTAGACATTCACACACCATCAACCGAACTCGAACAGTCAATTTATATGTACACTTACAACTTTTTCTTCAAGCTCTGGAGCTGTCTTGACCAACCCCCTCTTCTTTAGACTGACAAGACCCATTGTTCAGATGGATACTTGATTACGATTTGATAATGATTTGACTGGCTTCAATAACCATCCGTTCTTCGTTTACCCCTCAATAATTCTCAAACAAATTATGATTTGAACTGAGATGTATTTTGCCTGACGTTGTATCACTGAAAACAATCTTGTTCCTAACACAGTTTAACAAAAGCAAACGGGAGTATAATTATCAAATATCACATTTCTTGTATTTACATCAAATTAATTCACAACAACCTCTTCCATAGACTTACTTATAGTGGTTGCGTTAATAGTGCTGGCTGAAATAATAGTAGATCGCTTGCGATATTTGTCAATACGATGGTAATATTTACTAAAAGTTCTCATTTTTCGTGTATTTACCTGAGTTCGAAGCTTCGCCAATTGAAAACAGATTTGCCATAGAACAGAAAGTGTTCAAGTTAATACAATGTTATTATAGTGGAGTTTTGGCTATGCCAGTGCATAGGGTCAGGTAAAAAATAGTGTCGACATTCTCGAACGATCAGTAATGAATCTTACGCAAATAATGTCTAAGTTTATGCATGCAAAACGGCTTACGTAATCAAAGATGTCACCCAAACAGCATTTTAGTTTACTTGATATTTACTGTCAACAGAAATCATTTTGTATGTTCGTTGGAGAAATTGGCGCATAAAATAAAATGTGCGTGGTGTAGTAGTGTACTGTATTCTGAATTTCAATCCTCCTCATCATAGATCTCATTTGCTTTGATACCCAGGAGGGGCAGGTGAGAATCTGACGAATAATAATGAACACTAATGAGACAGCAGGTTTCAGTATATAAAATAGATATGTATATACCAAGGGATTATGCTGACGAAACAGACATATACGGTTATGATGATAACGGCACAGGATTGCATAATATGACAGAAATTGCAGTGTTAATATCGATTATCTTTTAGTGTCATATTCGAATGATGGAACGTCACGAACTGCAGTCTACCAGTCCTAGGCAGACTGTTAACCAGCAGCAAGCAGGCATCGATGAGATGTAGATCCGATGATAAATTTGCTGGTGTAATATTGTGTGGCCATAGAGCGTTTTGTGACTAACAGATTACGGGAGGTAGAAAAAACACCTTCTACCGTGGTATCAACCGAGAACACAAATCTGACGTGAATATAATGATGAAAATTGAAGCCAGGAAAACAGGAATGTTGCTACCATCAGCTGTTAAGAGACAACGGTGTGGACTCTATCTGCGTGTTGTGTTTGAGCTAGTTGTGATGGACGTGTCAAGCTAATTGTGGTACCGTGGACGTTATCAACAGTAATATTGTGTTGGGGTAATTCAAGTCGTCTACAGGAATGTCTGCAAACAACAAATCGTTAGGGTAGCAAATCTACAGATGTCCAAGTGTTCTGTGTAGTAAGGATAATGTCGCTTCTGCAGCCACGGCGAATGAGTAACACGACTGTATTGTTGGTTTTGTGTTGTTCTGTTCGGATTTTCTAGTCAATGAGAAACGGTTGTATCTCTGTCAAATTAGTCCTATAACTACCTGGAAAAATGATATACCTACGAGTTCAACAAATTAACACGGAACCTGTCAGTGGTTTAACTGTAACCTTTCTCAGAACAATTGTGCTTCATGAGAACCATCAGGTAGAGAACGTGTTTAGATAGTTCAGCATGCTGTTCCGGTGATACTCATTATAAAGTCTATCAGATGATGACCAACATCCTTGTCACACAAACCTGATGCTCGAGAACTATGTCCTATGCTTGACTGAGGTGCCGATGATCAACAGTGAACCTTGAATGCACTGTTCGTCGCCCCAATGGTAAGAGTGAAAGCATATTCGAGCAAAGCCAAATCACTCAGAACAACAGCATAATTACAGTTATGGGTTCACATAACCTGATAATCATACAGTTTTGTAAAATGTGCACTATACATCCGACAAGCTGAAGACAGTGTATTTGTTCAAGTACATACTTCGGGTCATACCCAGCACAGAAAACTTCCTAAAGGAGATCCAAATAATGCAGTCGCATGTGTTCAAATAAACTTTTGAACCT
The DNA here is from genome assembly GCA_013368495.1 of Paragonimus heterotremus. NCBI lineage: Eukaryota > Metazoa > Platyhelminthes > Trematoda > Plagiorchiida > Troglotrematidae > Paragonimus > Paragonimus heterotremus. Next base: position 34,140 of record LUCH01005391.1, on the reverse strand, counting down.
CAATGGCCTTTATTCTAAACGTGAAAAACACCACCACTCTGTAAAGTCGGCCAATGTCCCGTAGGCTTCAGTGATAGAAAAAGAAATTCACTTTCTTGTACACTGAAATTCAAACTAAAACTGCAAAATAAACCGTTTTTAAAAAGGCAAAATTTAACAGACAGCCTGCTTGTCGAAACTCTGTTTTTCTGGTAAACTGGCCAAATCTGAACTTTGGTTACCAAGTCTACTGGGTTATAGACGAGTAACAGAAGTGAACTAGACTGTCGGTTGTGAGAGATGTCATAACATTTAAGTGTACAAGAACATTAAATGTAGTTGTATGAGAATGTTGCATGCACTGCTTTGCCCAGTTCAGCATACACCAGAAGAAAACCCTTATAGATAACACTGTTTAAAAAGTCGATTGTTTTTATTTTGTAAAATATCTCATTGAGAATAACCTTCAGAACACAGCAACAAAATTAGACCAGATATTTTGACTTAACGTTATCTGTTGCGAAAACCTATCAATTGTGTCATATTTCTTTTACAGTCATACAGAACAACAATGTGATGAACACGTTTTCAAAGTTTTCATCATCACATTAGTGTGTCTGTGTAAGAAGAGTAATATGACCTGAACGTCACAGCTGCACTGAAATTATACAAACAAAACAACTAATGTTTGATGCTGTTAATGTGAGGACTGATCTTTTACAAATAAAATTGATTGTAACATAAAATGAAACAACTCCCTATTAACTTCATCCGCTGGATTTAGAAATATATTGGCGAATTTGCACATCGCGATTTGATTGAATCATTCTGTGTTGCGTTGTTGCAGAGCGTCAATTAAATTTGATGAATTCACACGAAGGCCAGTAGACGCTAAACGACGTTGATATCACTCACACTGAGCTGATGCCGACACAATATTCAAACAAAATCACTTGGTGGGTATTCTCAAACTGACTACTTTCCAGATGTCATGGTTGCTCTAGAACTGCTCCTGAATTCACCACCGTAGACTTGTTTTTCGATTAGGACTTTGTTACTAAACATTTGATTCTCTCTAATTCTGTATGCAGCTTTCAGGTGCACAATATTTCGGGACAAAAGAAGAGATCAGAATAGTGACCAACACAAGTACGACAACACAGCAACTGTTCCATCAAAGAGACCGACAACAAACTCAATCATTGATTATTTGTGGTTGTCAGACAAACTACCGCACCGGTAATATAGAATCGTCAAATGTCACTTGTTATGTCCAGGTAGTTCTTAACAATCAGTAAACAAACATCAGTGCTAGGTGTGTTTTAACAATTTCAAGTAAATACAGATATGTACAAACTTACGAACAGATCCATTATTTTTAATTGACTGAAACGCCGCACTAAAGCCCGTTTCTTCATACTTATCGTTCGAGATGAAGATAGCGCTCAACTGGTTCTTGGTTGACGTGATTGTTTCGTTTCCAACATCGACGTAAAAACCGATAATCCGTGCAGAACACGGAGCACCATCAAATATAACAAGAACGTCGTGGTAGCTAGTTCCACCTCCAGTTACTTCCAGCTTAACAATAGAAAATATATGAATAGTTCATAACAGTTGCGATTATACGGTAGTCAGAGGCGTATTTACGAACACGTTATTTGCTATACTACACTGCTTACTGTTTATTACGTAGGCAATGTTTACAAATACATAAAAGCGAACAGCAAAATCAGGCCATCGTGCTCAAAAAAGCACTAGTAACACCTGATCCGAAGGGCTTGTGTTGTGTGATGCAATCCTACTGGTCATCATCGCTTGCATGACATGGCATGCAAAGTAGGGTTTTGTCCGTGTTACGATTCAGAATTATGCAGACGGTGTTACGAGCCTCAGCAGTCAATCCGTTGATCAGCAGTCCTCTTCTTTCGATTACACAATAGTATGTATGAACTAACAGTTAAAAATAGTACCTCTTTACTAGATAGCCAGACACTTTCTTATGGTTATCACTAAAATCTTGCCACGTCATTGGCATATGGCTATAAGCACAGCTTGTCGTCAATGAGTTTCTTTCAAGATACAATATTTCATCACAATCATTTTGACGAACGGATGTAAATATAATTCTGATTGTTTAATCTACACATTAAATATGCGAGATCAAGATCACATTCTATCCCTTCAAAGTTTGCCTTGCTGTATAGTGATATACGGAGACAGCGAAATATGACCCAGCGTAGTGCATCGGTTGCTACCAGAAATTGAACTAATTTTCCCGGATAATGCTTGACTGTCTGACACCTTAGATTACAAGACAATTCTCCTAACTTACGGTTGTCTTGAACAACATTACATTTCAAAATCGTTGCATTTTTACGAAACCATCTCCTAGCAGGTTTAATGAAACCGGAGATCTCGACCTGTCTAGGATGTCCTAATCGCGGGGTTATCGATTGGAGTTAACAGATAGTAACTGTGCCTCTTATCGAGACGATCGGTCAATCTGGTCGTTACTCGCAAGCGAAAGTGGTTGACCATTCACATGTGATAATTTAGTCGTGCTTAATGTGAAGTCAATAGCCCAGTAGTCAGCACAGTTGCCTCATGAAAGCGTGACCGAAGTTCTAGTTCCAGCAGCGGTGAGGATATGCACTACCGGTGAGCTCTGATGTGAGCGAAACTCGAGTCTATTGCTTCTTTTTGAAATAGGCCGACTGGAAGGGAATGCAACAGCAGTGATAGGTGGAATGGGAATGCGATAGCTGCGATCAATTGTGGGTGATATTCAACTTGAAATATACCATCTCCGATTGAAATCTGGTAAAAGTAGCGAAAAGCTGTCCAGTTCGTGTTGTTCACCCTGTGCGTTTTCAGATTCTACATCTTATTGGAATCTAGATTTTTGCTGTCCAACACTGTTGTATGATTAACACAGATAGAAAGTTTGGCAATGGAAAACTTCCCTAAAGCAATGAACACATTTGATTATGAATGAACTAGTGATCATCCTAAATGTGGCATGAAAACTTAGTGAAATCCCACAATAACGTAATAATCAAAATAAAAGTTGCGTGGACCAGTTTTATGAAACTAACTCACTGTCCCAAAAGACATACATCGCTTCATATGTTTCATCGAAATCTATCCTTAATTAGCCTATCTGTTGTGATTGTATAATGTTGTCTTGTTTTATAGATTTAGCTTTATTGTCCTATTCCGTGTATTTTGTATCATTGTTGTCATTATTTGATCACCGATAAACAGCGGTGTGATATGAAGTGAACACTTCTCATTGTATGCATCAGTATGAATTCTCTAGTTAACCTGTTTGGAAGGACATCACGTGATTCGAGTTAAGCGGGAACAGGTAGCTAGTGCATTTTTTCCCCTGGAGACGTCGTGATAACAATTCTGATTTGCAAACGGGTGGGTTATGAGAGGATAGGTTTGGTGTTATGCTGTTCGTAAATATTCGGCAAATTATTGAGTTAGTCATCATGATTAATATCGAAACAAACAACCTAGGTATCTTACCAACTAATACCATCCAGCTACTGACATATCTGTATTCCAACCACTATACAAACGAACATGTATTGTTTGTCAACTGCCTCTTAGAAAATCATGAATGCAGCATTTGTACAGACTCTGGGAATTTAGTGAGATCTGACAAAACAGCAGCCCTGTCATTTGTACATTGGTTTAGCTCAACCAAGGAGTTATTGGTTTACGCCTTTGTTTCAGACCAAATGCTTATAAGTGTTTGGTTTCTCAGAGAAGCATGTAGGATAACCTTTGGTTTGAAGTATTTTTTCGTAAATCTTTTATGCTCACTTATAAGAAGTAACTTGTCGAATTTTTTCTACTCTGAGGTCTTCATGGGATTATTGGTCCTCTCGAAGGATGATAATAGGCAATTTCACTAGTTCTATAAGTTTCTATATTGAACTCACAAGAAGTGGATCAATGGTAAGCGATATTTGATGACTTGCATCGACAGTAATCTGCCACAACTCGAAACTTCTTGGTGGATAGAATGCCGGGTAATTCGGGCTCGTAAATATCCCCGAAGTTTGGTTGACAAGGAAATGCGAATTGTCTATAGACGAAATAAGAAAACACACATGCAAGATAAAACTCTTTGGATGAAATCTATTAAACATTAGTCATATTGTTTACTGGTTGTTCTCACAAATTTCCAGAAGAATATCAAAAACGTTGCAGGCTATTGAAAGGTAAATGGCTTCTATAAATCCATTGTTATGGTGTTGCTGATACATAGAGTTCACTTCTACATTGATGCTTCATTCTGAACGGTTTCAAACTTACTGGAACTTCTCAAGTGAATTCAAATCCATAGGCTATCATTATATGTTAAACACATTTGAGCAAAATAAGCTATCATAATTAAGATGTCTAGTTCCCGTGTGAATTAACCACATGAATACACATACAAATCACAAGCTGCAAAGAAATTTATGCAATTTTGCCAGTGCAATATGACAAACTGACTGCTCGCATGGATGCATTTGAAGTCGTAGAAATCTGATAGACTGCATGGAGGTTGTTGTCCGGTTTGTGTACCTGGGAAGCTGCATCATCGGCGACGGCGGAGGTGGAGGGAATGAAATAGAAGCGCGTATCTCTATAGCTGGGGTTGTGTTAACTAATTTGATCAATCTCTGACGACAAAGAAGTATCGCTCCCATGCTTAAAGGTCGCATGTATAAAGCAACAATGGGGGATTTATTACTTTGCGGTAGCGAAACTTGGCCGCTCAGGGTAGAGGATGTGAATCTTCTTCAGTTGTCTGACTACCAATGTCTACGTTCGATCGCTCGTATCAAATGGCACCAGCGAGTAAACAACAGGGAGGTTAGGAAACGGGTATTTAGCACGGATTGTCAAACGATTTTTTGTTCAGTCACTGTATTTTTACAGAGGTAGATGGTTAGGTCATTACTAAGGATGCCAGCTAATCGTTTGCCACACCGAGCACTCCTTACCGACGTTGCGGCCGACTGGCTCAAGGTGAAAAGTGGACAGATGTTAACCTGGTGTAAAGAAATTAAGTCAGTCGCAAAGGGGTTGGACACTCGCGATTCAGAATCGGTAGCTTGAGATGTTAGGTAAGATGGCGGCTAATCGAGTCCAGTGGTGTGAATGTTGTCGTTGTCTGGACGAGTTGTCTGTGAGGCGAGTGCACTCAATGACGCGGGACAGTGAAAGTCGTGAGGAAGCTATCTTGCTGATGACGCCTTACTTTCGTTTGAAACTCGGTTGTTTATTTGCAAGGTGTAGGCATCTTAATGTTTAATGTTCAATAAATCGACTAATGATGGAGACACGCAAGCAGCCTATCAGTGGAAATCACTAAGTAGTTGTAATGATCAACCATTTCATATGATGGATGAAAGTCATTCCAAAGGCAGATCAAACGAGCGGGACGATTGCACACACCATCATCAACAATATCCTAGTTTTAGAGTGCCGCACGGAGTCACGACAGACCAGGCTCCGTGTTTAGTAGTTGGGTCCCTTCCTCTATTCTTCATTTCTTTTCTCTTTACTTACACAGAGTTTGCCTTTTTTTCCTTCTTGGTTGTGTGACAGTTGAGCATCAGCGTGAACCACTGATGTATTGTTCTCTATGATGATGATCACGGACTGCAATCCAGTCGAGTGGAACATGGACATTCAGTGGTAGTACAATACATAGATGATAGCACATAGAGTTTTCAGCGGAGACAACGGTGATTGTGTAGAGGTCATCAGATCTTACTTCAAAAGAAACTGATTTTTTCGATGTAAAACCCATAGAATTCAGTCAATGAGCCTGCCGGGAAGTAAAGTGGTAACCGGTGAGCAGTTTCAGTGAACCATGAAGCACACATAAGGAATCTCACCGATAGCGTACCAATTTCTCAGTAGAGATCACGTATCATTTTAAAGTGCTACGCCAGCTCAAAAATAATGTTATAGGTTGTCGAAACTTCATGACACCTTCAGACGTCACATGTCGTAATCCGGATGAAGTTTGAGTACATATTTGTTGTCCTGCACGCTTGTGAGTTCCGGACCGCAGAGGAGCTAGGCTAGTTTGGTAGTCTGTTCGAGACATTTGTAGGCTTATGCTGTAGTATCAATTCAAGCATTCCACAGAACGCTGAGCCATGAGAAACATTTTTATAAGTTGAATTATTATATAACCTGCGACCTTCTAAATCTGTCAAAACATTTGGTTTATAAACCGTCAGGTGACCATGTATCGAACCTGTCTAGAAATGACAAGGATGTTATACAAACCGCGTAAGCAATCCTGCTTCCTAAATAAAGTTACTTGAAAAGCCGGCCTAAAATATTTATCATTGTGACGTAACTCCATCACATTGCTTTTCTTATGGCTTTGGCAGAAAATCAGAAAGGATGGAGGGTTTTGTTTATATCATTCTATAAAAATAGTTTTTTAAACTCGTTAAATGAGATGGTGTATGTTATGTTTCGACAGCGTGTGTAAACTCATGTGGGTGACCACGCTTCACACACTTTAACTTTTGGCTTTGTGGAGGGTCGATTTTAGTTCCTACAATTATTTTGCACTCCACCACTACGAAACTTACTGAGTCATCCCCGATTTATGCACATTTAAGTTCAAAAATATTCAATTACTACAATCGAGGTAAGATGTTTTACGAGATCAGTAGAGAAGTCATCACGGAAAAATTAACATTTCTCAACGTATCATCAGTGTTCACGAGACAGTTAGTTGGTACATGCGTGACGTAATTTAGACGTAAAATTTCAATGCCGCTGATTTGAGGAACGGAAGTCGGAACGACCTCGAATTATTCATCTAATTTTCAGATAGATTGGTAACATTGCTTGACTTCGAAACCCCCTGGTCTGACCGGCTTTGCAACTGACTATACCCCTCTACATGAGTACTGATCGATATGTTTGGTTTTCAGCACTTATACAAGGATTTCCAAAAAAACAATGCAAAGGAAAAATATGGAATCACTAGAAGCGATTCGGGCTTTATCACTCATCATGTTGTACGAAATTTTCTCATCAACTTGTTACGAGCTTACTGACTCTGTTCCACAGTTCCTACTGTCCTGTTTGTGATAAAATAACTCAGCTGAACGGTTTAGAATTAACTTTGTCTAAATCATTAGTAAACCACTGACTGGTGTCATTTCGGGGGGTCTGTATTTAAGCTGACTCTACGTTGCACGAACATTTAAAATTGACATTTTCAACCAACCTGAGAGAATCGAAGTAATACACACTTACTTCCAGCTAAGAGAGACTTCGTACCCACGGCTAATGTCAGAAGCAGCAGGTCAGTACACCAATTACGACACATTATTGTTGATAGTCGGTAGATGAATAAACCAGCCATCAGGTTATTTATAAGATGGTTGCTCTCGGAACAGATCTGTAATTGGTGCAACAAATCAGCTTTGTTATTGGTCGAATACTGTTAACAACATGAAGCACGAAACATGAAACAAATGAGTAGGTGAGTGGTTTCAAGGTTTTCGACAGACCATAAGTGATAACAACATCATTGGCTTCTGGAGGTAAAACTGAATTATTGAGTGCACGTTACGGGAAATATACGTACTTCGGAAATAAACGTGATTGAGATTTTCATCAATAAAAGCGTCCATTATCACGCAGTGCTTGCTTACACCAAACGAAATAATGGCCTAATTAATACCGTTCCTAAATGTGTATTGAGTAGAGAATCCAATTGGTCGATACCATTCACTTTGTAATTTAAGACTATTGGGATAATGTAAACTGTGACTGTCTAAATAACACATACTAACAAAAAGACTTTCATTTCGATTCAACAAACAGCCTATTAATAAGAAGCGTGAAATTCAGCGGTAATTTTTATGCACAACACCGGTAAACTAGTATCCAACCTTTAAAATTTACCCATCCTTAAGCCAACTGTGACAGCATAATATTATCAACTAATCAGACGACAGAACACCTCAGTGGAGGTCTATTTTGTTTGAGCAAATACGTGCAAGTTGCAAGATATACGAAGTTGTACACACCACTGTGCCGTAATAACTGTGGCCTAGCTACACAGAAAGCTGTTGCGTTTGATGAGGACGAGTAAACTTGTGAAGCATTGCGGTTGCATATTTCCTTCAGGCATCTAGATGTTTTGATAATGTGACATAACTAGGGTGAACGTTGCTTACTGCGAATTGCACTGTCCATGTACACATACCTCAATAACTTGTGGATAGTTTAGAAAATTCGGAAGAGTTGAAGCCCCGCAAACATCATAGACAACTTCACAATAGACTATAAAATTTAATGTGTTGCTCTAAAGCATAAATGTAAGAGATGTTCAACATACCTCAGTTGTACCTCTGTCCCACCGAAAAGATTCAACTTTTATTTTCCATTCGATAGAATGCCTTGCAATAAATCAGTCAAAAAAACAACTATCTGAGAGATGCTAGATCAGAGAATGCGTACTAGGGTGTTTGTTTTGTAATCTCACGAAAAAATTGAATGTATTTTGAATTTTGTATGCCGTGGTTTGTGCTTAACAAAGGAGAAAGTCGAAAGAAACGGTTAACAGGAGAAGCGTGACCAGAGCACATACTTTACATCGACTGGATTGAGTGTTAGCTTTAGTGAATTTAGTGATTTATTTTTTCGTGCATAATCTTCTTATCTTCGAATGAGTGCTGGATGTAGATGTTTGTTTATACCCTAACGAGACCCTCTGTTGATAAACATGTAGAGTGTTGTATTTTCTTCTGAAAAAGTCGTTGGATTTTAAAGTCTTGTTGTCTCACATCATCCCTTTGCATGATCTCCCGGATAGCACAGATGTGTCTTCAAACGAATGCTCGTTAACAAGTATCACGTACTATCCAGTTAAAGAAAACCGCTATTCACGCGTACAATTGGAATACTTTTTTGAGAGAAGCATCCCAAGACAAAGCAACCATAGCAAATCATGACACACCGTTCGACACAGGATTCGGTATATCATCATCATTCTTGCGGTCGTGCAAACTTACAGGTGAAAACAACTGTTTGACATGAAGCGGGAAGTTATGGTTAACACTTCCTGGGGAATCTCAAATGTCACTCGAAAGGTTCTGTAATGTTCTAGTTAACCACTCAGCCGCACAGTCGTACTTCTGTTATTTTTACCCTAAATGAAGTAGTTTCTCGTTTGCTCGTTTCACCCCGTTTGCTTGATCAGTCCAGAAATCATTGATGCTATTTGACTGATTCGTCGTATACAGTGTGGTGGTTCCAAAAATACAGAAATGAAGTAAACTCAGCTCAACCCCAGAGCTAACTTCGACGCAACAACCGAACTAAGTAAAGCAAGTAATTTATCCCTCGAGCGCAATTGTACAACTTATAGTCAACAACGTATTAAAACAATAGTGACGAGAAATAGGTTGTGACGACCACCACAATAGCCATCCTCTCTAATGTGAATTGTTGTCTGATGCTCAATAAAAATTTTGGTGTTCACGTTGTCTCGTTCTCAGGTGTAGAATCAGTCCGTTCGACTGACTGACTGACTCATGTGAAACTGACAGAACATCCATGTTATCAGTTCAAGTTGACTGAATAGCGGCGTGTAATAAAGGTCCCGTTATCGGTATGACAGGATTTTGACATCAGTAGTCAATTCCTGGATGAACATGGACATGAGAATGTCAGTTAAATTGGATTCCGATGCACTGCTTCTGACTAATTTGCTTTTTTGACGACTAAAACTACACAGGAAATGAAGACATATTTTTACCATAAAGAAAAACTAAGGTTTTCCCCAAAACTCAGTCGTGATATGCAAGACAAAACGATATATTTCAACGAGCTCACAAACAAAACAGACTTCCTTTGACACTTGTCGAGATTGAATGACAGTCTACTGAATACATCAACTTATTAGTAAGGCTGATTCTATAAGTATGACAGTTCGACTGTAAATAATCTTTGCAACAATTCTTATAACCTTCGGATTAACAAAAACCACAGTGCAAATAATGTGAGTTAGCCGTATAATTACGCTCGGCGCCGGGTGGGGCAAATATAGAGTTTTCCTTACTTTTGTTAACTAACGGTGCTTCATTTTTGTACAACAGCGCTTTTACATCACTTCTGAATGTTGTTCAAACTGATTATACTAGCCTCGTAAAACAGCACAAAATTTGTTCACACCGGTCTGCTCTCCTGTTTTTGCACAGTCGCTTGTCGACACTACACGGAACTTTCGCTCAATGTTTTGGCTGCGTCATACTACAAACACCGTCGTAGCTTCTACCACGCTCCAACGGCAGTTTACGGTAACTCCGTAATCATCTTACGTAATAGATACTAGTAATTTGGAATATTGTGGTGGTTATCTTGAATATCTGTGAACATTTTCTAAGTCAATGTTTTTAAATATCGTAACTTATTTGAACTCTGCAACTTTTCTGTTGTATCGTTCACTTTGTTGTCACCGATAGCCTAGTGATATTCGCGCATATTTACTTGATCCATTCAACACTTCGTTCTTGACCACAACACATACATCTGATCAAATTAATACAAATGATTCTGTGGCAAGAAAAGGGAAGTTTCACTAAAGCAGCTAGTTTCCGCAGTCGCCAAATGTTTTGGTCATTGATGGAACGTGCGGATATCTGTCAGCTTTTTCTATTCCACTGTACCTGAAGTTTTCTAAAGCCTTCGTTGTCGGTCAATTGCATCCTGCTTTGTACGGCTAGAGATAGTGGTTCTGCTTTGTAATCTTTTCGAACTCGTCGTTCTGTTATTCGCTTCATGCAACGACTGATGCAATAACCGATCCACTATATTGCACACTTAATTCTAATTGGCTAACAGAGATTGCTGTTATTTGGCAAGATTTGTCCGGTGAATGTTCTTTCAAATTTAGAACACGAACCAAACTGTTTTGTTGAAAAATGTGACTACATGGTGCTTCATACAGATAGCTCTCTTGTTTAAACTGTTGAGGGAAACTAACGGGTCAAACTAACAGTTACATTTTGAGGAGATTCATTCATACTTTGCTGCAGTTTGTTGACTGAATACTGGACCGAGGAGCACTGGTCCCCTACTTTATGACAATGAATTTAAATGCTTGTGCGCTCGAAAATGAAGCTACAAAGAGGAGACATTACGTCCGACTGTAGGCTGATTATGGATGCACTTAGGCGTATCAGAAAACACAACGTATTATACTCTGGACAACTTCGGATTTACTAAATTCTAGCCAGTGTTATCCAAACAATCGTACAGCAGTTACCCGGGAGAAACGGTTGATTGCTTAAATTGTTTAGCGACCAGGTTTCAGCATATAACTGAGAGTACATAAAGCTCTGAATAAACACAGCAAGAATACTATCTACACCTGAAGTATTCATCCGTCACACATCACATACAGTTCAAAAATGACGTCTATGTGGTAAATCCTGTTTAGTGCGGTAGCCACCTAAAAGCGTGAAACAACCACTGTAGAAGAACACTGACAATCTGGTAATGTAGAATGTATGAAGCACCGTACAAAGGCTCGAGTGCTGACTAGGAAGCAGATGGTGCATTACAACAATCCCAAGGACGTGAACACCACAGTATATAAATAAAAATGTAAAATAAGCAAAACTCATTAGTTTGCGGACTGGTAGACAATAAATAATTGTACTCTGCCTGAGTATTTAGTTATAACCAGTTTTCTACCCTGGTTGTGTTGATGAACACAGTCCATTTCAGATTATCGAAATGTTGCTTACCATGGTTTCTTGATGCCCATGTTCAAAAAGGACACTTGTGTTTGGTTAAGGATTTTTCTACATTGGTAAAATGACACTCAGCTTCTCCGGAAAGCTTTCACTTAGCTAATTTTTCAAAGTATCGGTACCCTCAAGCAACGAGGATTTGCAACAACATAAGCTAAATTTGGAACTTGTATTGCTCTCAACCACTAGTGTAGTCGCATTGGCTTTATGAGAGCCTACGGACCAGTAACTAACGGCTATTCATTTTTAAGTTATGCCAGATAGAGACGCAATATTTGGGAAGAGTTTACCACATGACATGCTTTAAGCAACTGGACTGATTTGGTAATAAATGACCATTGGATTTCTCAAGTATGTCTGTTTTGGAATGTTTGCCTTTAAACTACTCGCAATCCTTTACCTGAACGTTAAACTCAAGCTGTATGTTATAATACGCTTTATCAATTTCCTCCACATACGCCACTGAGTTCAACTGCTTATATGCGTCCGCAAAATACTGGTGTTCATTGTTTCATTGGCATGAAGCAATGGTTTCACACAGGTCTCGTTTGTTTATTTTGGCTAACTTTTGCAACATGATCTGACATTCTAATAACTTATTTTCGTCAGGATGACAGTAATTTAGCTTTTGTTAGACCAGCCAACCCACTCGGTCATATTAATGATATGCTTGAGCTGACTAAACGAAGGATTACTGGTGAGTAGTAAGAGATTTTGGTCTTCATATATAGACTGAACATCACCCACAATTTATCGCAGGTGTCGCATTTCCATAGACGCTCGATCACGTTCGCTTGTGAGTAATGATCAGGTTGCCCGACTGTCTCGATACCAGATGCCGTTACTGGCTGTTAGCTCCCGTGGATAACCCAGAGATTAGGACTTCCTAGGCAGAGCGAAACCTCCGATCTTATTAAACCTGCTAGGGTTATCGATTGGAGTTAACAGACAGTAACTGTGTCTCTTATCCAGACGATCGGACAACCTGGTCATTACTCACAAGCGAGGGTGGTTGAGCTTTCAAACGCGATGACAATTCGGTAGGGCCTAGTGATAGGTCAGTGGTGTAGCAGTCAGCACGATTGTCTCACGGAAGCGTGGCCGGAGTTCTAGTCCCTGTCGTGGCAAGGATATGCATTACTGACGAGTTTTAATGAGAGCGAAACTTGAGTCTAGTAATGTTTTCAAAAGGAGTTGATTGGAAATCGTAGGGTAATGCAAATGATATGATTAATTTTGGGTAATGTTCAATCTATATAGACGAACAATATCAGTACATGGTTAGAAATGTTTGTTAACTAAACACATTGTCAATCATTTAATTGAAGTGTGCTTATCTGGTGAGTTACATCCAAGGAATTAAACCGTTTTTAAAGTTGTGTTTTCCCAAATTAAACACAATGCTATATCTAACTGTGCAAATTTGTTTGAAAGTGGCAACACCATTTCAAATGTTCAGCCACAACCAGAGTTCCCAGTATGCTACAGAGGCTTTTGTTCTGCGTGTGATGAATATAAAAACTATTGCCATCTGATCGAACAATTGTGTGAAGCTATCGGTATTAGTATACGTTAAATATTCAATACTCATTATTCAGTATTGATTCGCATGCTTTCACCGGCCGTTGTTCTCGTACAACAGTTATTTTCGGTTCTTGTGAATTCGACGAATAACTTCCTAACTAAAACATAGGCTTCACGTGGTTCCTCTTGTCCTCAGGCGACAGAAGACAATTCTCAGTTTATCCTATATGATTTTGAGTTGAACAGTGGTATGCACCTCTCCAACCTAACAGGAAACGGTTTTCTAAATAAGTAAGAGGGTTTTCTTCACGGAGGTTTCTCTTCTTTCTTCCTGTGCAACACATTCAACGCAGGTGTGACACAATGAACTCGGCTACGTTAAGATGTGAGAACTGTCAAGTTAGACATCGGATGTTGTTGATATTACGGTTCATGCTATTGCCGTTTTCAGTGTAACGAAGTATATAATCGAGCTGTTCCTGAATACAGATCTCTGTGACGAGTACGCGATAGTTACACAAAGATAAAGAGTAACAGATCAAGACGAACATGTCGGTAATATGTGCACGTCGTTTGGAGTAACATATGGAGGAATAGAAAAAACGAGCATTATACCACTTACATTGTACCACATACTGTTGTGCAACAGTATAAGTATGAGGGAGTTGGCATAATACCACGTCACCAGCGTTTAAACACGATTCAGGTAGCCGTAATTTGTACCCAAGATCCAAACAACAACATTATTTAATGTTCCCTTCTGAGAAGAATTTATAAGAAATACTTGGGGAAGAAAATGGTGCTTTGAGGAACGCTATTATAACGATTGTACCGGAAACAGGCTTTGTCACTGCAGAGGATAGTTTGTTTCTCTATTTTTTCCGCCTGTTGGTCTAAAGTTCTTATTGTTTTAATTGAATGAAAAATTAAAAACCCTCGGATATCATTGTGAGCTTCACATTGTCCACGAGAAATCTTGGAAATAGGAACTCTTTCGAAAAGACCGGATAGTCTATGCGAATGCTACAGCTGCGATCAATTGTAAGTGATGTTCAGATTGAAATAAACCAAATCCCCGACTACTCGTCAGTAAATAGGAACTCATTTAGAAACTTTTAACAAAACGGCGTTCGATTGAGTTCGGGTATCAGTTCTGTGTGCAACAGTGAGTAGAAAACACTAATAAAACCTTACTTCAAAAAAGTGTTGTAACCTTTTCATGTAAAAGTGTTATCACAAAAAACCTATTGAAAAAATGCTCACATGCGAGATCCCTCAGAAACGGCATCTTTTTAACCGACTCACGCATTTGTCATAGATAACTTTATGAGCAGTAAATACATGAGACGGAAATAAAATGTGGTTTGAGTAAATTCCGGAGGATTCCCTAGTTTTTTTGCCATATGAATAAGTGAAAAATGAACCAGCTGGTTGCCAAAATAGTGCATGACTACACAGCTGCAATTTTGTTTTGGTTCAACTTCATAGAAATCACCTCATCCAACACAGTAAGTCGTCTGCCAATCTCAAGATATTGACTAGGATATTTTTGGTAAGGGTAAACAGTAAAGATATCAGACATTTGTACCCAGTTATCTAATATCAGAAGACTATAAGCGTTTTAAGACACTTACGTTTCGTGGTATGTACTGAACCCTATAGTAAGATTAAAAACATTAAAAACATTAAACATTATGCAACATTAACCCAACTTTGCATTAGTGCACTCTAATGTAGATTGAACTATTTCTGCAGAAAAGCAAATGCACTTGCAAATCACTAATGTAAACCGCGCAAGTTACAGATTATCAAATGATCTGAACAGGAACCAATTCTGAGTTTAAGTAAGCTTCTAGGGTGTGCCACTCGCAATTATACCGATTAACCCAGCAACACTACTTTGACGGTAGTAATCCGGTTCATAAGTTAACAATCTAAACGGAATAGTGAAAAAGGTGCCAAGACCCTTACGGGTTCATTCGCATTAGCTGTCTCCAGACTACTCATCACGAAATTATTAGTGCAGAATATCTCACTGAACAACCCAGTGAGTAGCACAATTCACAAAAGTATGCCCACTTTACATCGCTTACATGGTTTGTCAGTCCAGATGTAGGTTATGTATCAACAGCATTATCTTCCACACAGTGTTACTGTTTCATAAATGTAATCATTTTATCTTTGTAAGCGGACATTCAAGCTTATGAATTTTTATGTAAAGCACAGTGATGACAACGGTTTGCCAAGAAGTATTTTACACTATCAAATGTACATTCGGCAAAATGGTTTCCGTTACGTGGTTGAAAAAGAGGAATTGCTTGGCCTACGACAAGTGAAGGCTAAAACAAATTGCACAAGCGAACATGTCATACACAGTAAATAAACTGTTTGATTTTCGCCTGGTGAGATCTACTGCCGTTCATTCTTGTTTGTTTTTTGTAAAGCAATCACATCTAATCTTCTTATAACTTACAACTTTCATTCACATATCACGCTCAGATTGTTCATGTTTTTCTACCTGGATTTAACCCTAAGTTATCATCAGCAGTACCCCCAGGTTTGGTCAATAACCTGAGAGAGTGACGCATTTGCTTATCGTAATGGTTGGATAAATACTACTTACGGTTAGCTTTGTGGTTTAATTTGTTATTCAAAAGTCAATTTTGCAAACAGCTGTTTTCGGTAATTCTCATCAGGCTATTACAATTACATAGGGTAAGTGCGAGTTATATATGAAAATTATAACGTGTCAAGTGGGAAAATTGAAGGAACTATTGTTGCTTTGCATCTATAATGTTCAATTTCAATTTGATAGGGAGTTATACAGACAGAAAGATGGAGTAGCAATGGGTTCACCTCTAGGTCCGCTACTCGCAGATATATTTATGTCCAAACTAGACACCACTGAACTCAATCACATAGTAACTGAGTGCAAACTCTACAAGCGCTATGTGGATGATATTTTTTGTCTTCTTCCAAACGATGATGATCCCCAGGTCATACTAGATGAATTCAACAAAGCGCACCCGAATATAAAGTTCACCGTAGAGTTGGAACATCACAACAGACTCTCCTTCCTAGATGTCGCGTTAGTTCGTCGATCAGAGGGAGCAATTCAAAGATCGATTCATAGAAAAAAGACGTGGACGGGTCAATACACACATTTTCACAGTTTTGTCCCGTTGAAGTACAAAAGAAATTTGGTACGTTGTCTGTTGAACAGAGCGCAAAAGATTTGCACACCGGACACCCTCCTGGAGGAAGTAAGACATAGTCAAGAAACTCTCATTGGAAATGGATACCCTGAGAGATTCATAGACAAAAATCTTCATTCCGGTACGAAACGTGAACCCGTCCAGACAGCGGAGAAAAAGCCGGTTTTCATCTGTCTCCCTTACAGAGGTGAGGTTAACGGTGAAATAGTTAGTCGTAGACTCTCAAACGCGGTCGAGAGTGCTTACCCTGCAACGAGACTTGTTGTGTCGTTCGACACCTGCCCGGTACTGGTGCCACGCCCTAAGGATAGTTTGCCCAAGTTCTCCTCGTCTTTCTGTATCTACTCTCTCACCTGTTGTTGTCAAGCAGGTTACGTTGGGAGGACCACAAGGCGGCTATCGGAGAGGATCCGTGAACACCTGCCGAAATGGCTTCGCGACGGATCGAGAAAGCCTATTTCCAGTGCGATTGGCTCCCATCTACTTGACACTTGCCAACAAATAAATCCGGATGAAGCGTTCCGAGTCATCTACAAGGTTCGTCAATCCTGTTCCAGAGCTGTCAGAGTGCGATTGTTATCAACGGCCGAGGCTATTGCTATCAGACTCCACAACCCTTGCCTATGTGCCCAAAAGCAATTCGTACAAACCCTCCACCTCCCCTGGCCAATCATTCCACATCCACTTGAAACTCGCGCAAGCGTGAACCACTCGACACTGATGAACGCATGTCTCATGACAGGCCCGTGTAACACCCCAACACATTCACCAACACCCTCACCCTCCCCTAGTAGACTGTGATCCGTACCACTCCGGTGATTTTTTTCCATGACCTACTTGACACGTTATAATTTTCATATATAACTCGCACTTACCCTAAGGTAATTGTAATAGCCTGATGAGAATTACCGAAAACAGCTGTTTGCAAAATTAATTTGTTATTAATAGATCTGCATGTAATCAGTAGCAACGGATTTTCATTCATTTAACCACATCAGACGTAAGACTCGATATTTCCCGTGAATGTTCTTTTAGCCAATGCAACAAAATTAGTCCATCCTGTCAGACTTTCCTGTTTGTCGTTCCTAAGTACTTCTTGCGCTATTTTCGTGCAGGTTTAGCATACAGACCAGCCTTTCAAGCCGCTGTAGAGTTTCCATTGTTTTGTAATTCATTTTGCTAACATTGCGTAACTGCTGCATCAAACCACTTTGTACATTTTTGTTTGACTTGAGTAAAAACAACAACACAACATGTTTTCGAATAAACTCTGCTACACGTGCCTGGTGATTCTTCTTACGACGGCAGTGGTTGCTATCCGGTTTAAAACATCCTATTTGTTGGAGTAACTTTCAGCTCTGTTACTTCGCATCCTCAGCAACGCCTGGAACAATCTGAATACATTCCAGTGTCATTGGACCCCTCACGAACATTGCCAATCTTTGGTGAGTCCAGTCCTTGACTTCACTCGTTATTTTTGTATCAAGAATTATTGTAGTCCATATATCTTTTGAGTCTATAGCTGGTTGTCCCGTGTAAAATAGAGGGACATCATGAGTAAATTATGACAGCAACGTTATTTTCACTAAAACGTTTGACCATCAAGTTTCGTTTCTGTCGAAAAATACAGTTATAGTGTAATTTAAACACAACAAGATTTTCGTGAACAGCACTAACATGAATGTTAAAGTCAGTTCAAAATTAGCCAACCTAATTGAAGACACGTTGCAAAGTGAACTGAAATGTATGCGTTTCATACAATCAACAATGAATCGTTTTTAGTGGAGCGGAATATACTAAACACAGTGGTACTACTTAGCAGGTTGTTGCAGTTTGTGAGCACTATCAAGTTTTACACTCGTCGACCAATTCTGGAAATATGTTCGCAGAAGTTCTGCGAATATCTCAATGGCCTTATGACAAAGCTTGGCTTAATATAGAAGACAAGAGTAGTGCATTTTGATAACCATCCAGAATAATAATAAAGCACGTTAATTTCATTTAAATACAAATTTATGTGTCTATTATTAAAACACTGCTTTCATCCTGAGGTGTTGCAGGTTTATGTATTTTTGACAAAAGTTTTAAAACAAAAGTCAGTATGCCTTCCACCATGGGAATATCAGTTGAACCAGAAAAATATGTTCATTTGCATTTTGATACTAACGGACAGACTTTAATTCAATAGATGATAACGAAAGTTCTTTTTGGTCTAGACTGTAAATAAAATGTTTTCCTTTTTAAACAGGCAGTTAGAAACATTCGTCTATACATAATTTCACTTCTGAAAGGGTTGACTGAGTTGTCTATGTCAATGTGAATACGCTTATCACGTTTTCAGTAATGTTCAAGTAATGGCTACTTCCAACATCGGATGAAATTAGCTACTAGTCAAACAAATTTTGAGGATGAATTACAAGGGAATATAAGAATCCGAAAATGAAAGCTTGGACAGAGAGTAGTGTGCAAGCAACTTGTGTTGACTCATCGATACCAAATTCATTATATAATTCGTTTCGGTACCAAACAGTCGGTGAGAAGGATGGAAAGTCATAGGATGAATCGGTTGATGTTCGTGAACAATTGTTTCTGAACAGAAAATTACAGTTAAAGTTGGCTGGTTGCGAACGTCTTATCGAAGTGTAAGACTTTTGGGGCAAACTGACATAATGGGATTTTCAATGTAAACACTGGATCAGTAACGTAACCACTGGTCACATTGTGTCTAGCGGCTGTGAACACTAGTCGTTTGCGTATTTTATCGACCTTGTCATTCTACGGAAAACGACTTCCATAAACGTTTAAGCAAAGGTTTCTTCAGTCTGGAGATTAATCTATCCTTGGTCCTGCCTATTTCAATTTCGTCGCGATTACATACAGATCGTTAGACACGGTGTGAAGTGGCATCAATAGTTTCATCTCTCCCTGATTGTAGGTGTCGTTACCTTTCAGATTAGATCAAATACGTAGAGTTTGGCGGCTTCTAGTTTTGGTTTAATCAAATATTTTAATTCGTGCGGTAATTGCTACATGCTATAATCCCACTTAAATTGCAGCTGTGTATAACCATTTCTTCTTAGTGATCACCGGTTCGGATGGTGGTTTAGGCTTACTATGTTTTTCAATCAAATTCTCAAGGTGACCTTCAGATTGTAGGAATGACAAAATCATGTCTGTCTACTCCACAAACTTGTCTCCTGTGTACAACTTCCTGTTGAGCGTGTTAACAGTGTATTCACCAGTGCGCGTTTGCAGTGGAGCGGCGTCATATTACTAAAGTTTGGGTAACAACCGGACCACGCATACTTCTGATTGACAGCACTTTTAGTGGAGTCATCTTCCCGGCGACCTATGAATGTGTTCGGAACTGGCAAAGAATTATCGGTTTCAATTTCAGATTAGGCCAACAGATGTTCAAACACTGCATTAAGTCATCTACTGCTTGTTCACAACGGTGGAATATTAGTGTCCCTGACGAGGCGCTTGTAGTGTGACAACCGTAATGGGTCTACGGCTAACTTTTGTGCAATCTTTAACAAAACAAGTTCTTGTTGAGCGATATTTGATTATTGATGAGTAGTAGGGGATTTTGATTTTCATATAGATTCAACATCACCCACAATTGATCGCAGCTGTCGCATTCCCATAAACTTTCCAGTTGGCCCATTTCGAAAAGAAGCACTAGACTCGAGTTTCGCTCTCATTAGAGCTCGTCAGTAGTGCATATCATCGCCACTGCAGTCGGGACTTGAACCACGGACATGCTGTTCATGAGGCAACCGTGCTTACCACTACAACTAGTCAATGATTCCTGTGATTTCAACTTAGAGAGAAGTCCTAGTCGAGGGGTCATCGATTGGAGTTAACAGACGATGCGATCGGGCAACCTGATCATTACTCACAAGCGAAAGTGGTTGAGTGCTCACATATGATAATTCGGTCGTGCCTAATGTGAGATAATGGCGTAGTGGTAAACACGGTTGCCTCATGAACAGCATGTCCGTGGTTCAAGTCCCGACTGCAATGGCGATGATATGCACTACTGACGGGCTCTAATGAGAGCGAAACTCGAGTCTAGTGGTTCTGCTTTTCGAAATGTGCCAACTGGAAAGTTTATGGGAATGCGACAGCTGCGATCAATTGTGGGTGATGTTGAATCTATATGAAAATCAAAATTCCCTACTACTAATCAAAAAACAAGT
This sequence comes from Paragonimus heterotremus, assembly GCA_013368495.1. Classification (NCBI taxonomy): domain Eukaryota; kingdom Metazoa; phylum Platyhelminthes; class Trematoda; order Plagiorchiida; family Troglotrematidae; genus Paragonimus; species Paragonimus heterotremus. The sequence continues at coordinate 13,410 of LUCH01005391.1, read as the reverse complement.
TCTGTTTAGATGGATTTCAGTGGGCCTGTCGAGGCTACTAAACCTACATGTATGTATAGCCGATCTTAAGGCGAGAAGCTTCTATTTTCAATATACGACCGTTAAATTTCATTTGGAAAACCAGTTGGGAAAAGCAAAATAATATGATTCGTTTCAGCGAGCCCTACAGAACACGTCAGCTCAGAAGCAACACTGTGTTGTCTATGTCACAGATCATTTCCAAAGAGTCTTTAGTAGAGTACACCTGAAATACTCGTTTGCAATGGAGTTAGGACGACAACGAACAGAAGTGCCAGTTTATGGCAGGAAGAAGTTGTCATCGTCAGAAGATAACTCCGAGGAGTTCCAGAAATTTGTCTGTCTACAACAAACCACTTTTAATCGCCTAGTCAGCTCAAAGCGGACGGCAACAGGTCTCATAAAACTGTCGTTAAGACCAAACCTGCCAATATACAATCCATCACTGTTTGTTTAAGTGTTTCTCTGTCGCCAAATAAAACTTATATATTCCATTTTGATTTAGATGAACTAGTATATTGAGTAAACCATATTATCTGACTTACCGCTCGACAGTAACCTACCACTGCGTGGTCACAAGATTGTATTTCTGGAGGAGCAGTCAAACCAACCGTCCGTGTACGACCCGACTTCTGTCAACCATGTAGCACAGTTGTGCATTTTGTTTTTATCATATCGTAATATGAGACTGCACGAATAAACAAAGCTGTCTGTGTTGAGGCTCGCGGTCACGTAAAAACCGTTTGATCTGAGACCTTTTACCGACTGGTGGACAAAAAACAGTCAACAGGACAGTAAACCTACTTGTTGAAGATAACTGTAAGTTTCAACGTCATACACGCGTAACCACAATTTAAACTTCACAAGGAGAGCTATATTATAGCTATATGCGATAATCGTTTGAAGTACAATGAACGAAAATCTCTCCATTTTAGTTGTTGTCTATACTGACCTGATTGGCTTTATTTTCTCTAATTCAACAAGCATTCCAAAAACGCTTGCCAATTTCTGTTGTTAGAAACATAAATTGTCGAAAACACAAGTTTTTTATAAGGCTGGTCTCAAGTATTTATACATGGTACTCGTAGGTTTCTAATCGAAAATCATTACGTGCCTGAAGATGCTCAAACTTCGGGGCTACAAAATATCACCATTAGCAAACTCAGATCCACATCCAATAGCAGCAAGGAGATCAAGCTAACCACCAGAAGTTGTGTTTCCTGTGATTGACGAAACATTTAGATATATAAACATGGAAGACATGAACAGCAAAAATTGAACGAATACACATAAAAATACCACTTAAGTAAAGTACTTCAAGCAACGAAAAATTAAAATAACGAATTATCCACTAGTCACATTATAATGGATGCTAAAACTCACATCTTGCAAGACGTTGTGGTCAGTACACTAGCATAGCAACTCGTAAACTTTCGAGAGAAGAGCTCTAAGTCATGGTTAACGCAATCAAAAGCCACGTTCGCTCTACGACGGACCACCTTGAAGTTAACTTCTTTTCATCATGTAGTTGCAGCACACCCATCTTACGCTATTGACTAGGTGGAGTTACCGGACTCCACGAAATCCTGTGAACAACTAGAAGTTATTGTAACTAAACATGTTGGTCTGCCCAACTGTCAGCGCATTACTAAATTTCTAGATGAACTGGGCTCTGTGGACGTAAAGAATCAGATTCTTCACCACTTGCAACGGGTAGCACGCACAACACATATAAGGAGGGCTTTTTTGAAGACATATGGCTCCAATGTTTACTTAAGTATGCACAAAACATTTTTATCATAAACTCGCTGGCAATCCCAGCACAATCGACCGATATGGTCGACCATATTTGGCAAACATACGGCACCACCTTCCCCTAAATCGTTTCGAGTAGTCTAATCACAACCGCTACTTTGAAAGTTCAGATTGCTGACATGACCAAGCTGCTTTAAACCTCATCGACATAGCGTTCGGGGCCATGCTCGATCACCCTCATTCGACGACGTGGAAGCCACTCAGGGTCGCATGTACTTCATCAACAGTCACCGAAACGTGAGGTTGCACGGAAAACTCGAAATTCGGTTTAAATTTTCTCGCTGATATTGTCTACTTATATGTTTGCGCTGTTGGTATCCTGTGCACCAAAAAATTACATGCGAGCAATGTTATTTCGTACCGAATAACGTACTGATTCATTACGTGTTATATTGTTTGAGTTCTATAATATCTGTTTTCCTCGTTTTCCTGTCTGTTCTGAGTTACTAGGAACTGTTCCTGTCGACAACGACTCGCGTTAGATCTAGCAGTATTAAGACTCAGCGGACTGATCAAAACTGTGAGTATTTGCGACTGCTGCGGGTGCAAAATGTCCACACAAAACGGTGTGCAGTAATATCAGTGCCAGAATTGGTATCACTTCCAACCCGCTGGCCTTAACGAACACCAGTATAACCAGTTAGCCTCTTCGTATCTCAATTTTATATGCATGAGCTTCTGGGTTAACGATAGTCAGGACGCTGTTTTTTCTCTGACTAATCACGCGCGCATCACGACAGGTGGGACGATGCGGAAACTTGTGATTGCAAATGCAGGTCTGTTCTTAACTCCGTATCTCCTTTATTTCTTCCATGGGGATTAGGGTGGACGAGTACCAACAGACTCTGTCGTAAATAAAGATGGAACTACAGTTATTAAATGAGTATATAGCGCTTGTTCTCCCTGGTGTTAACATCACCAAAGAGGCAGTTGCCCTGTCAACTGCACAAATACAGCAGGCTGAGACAGTAATGAAAGAGAAGGCTTTCAGAGAGGAGAGTTGTTTTATGGGGCCGCTTTGTCAAAACACCTTCAGCTGAGCTAGTCAAAGTAGTCGTAACATTTTCCTCCTTTCCGAATGTCACAAATGTCATACTCGCAAGCAGGATGCGTGCCAAATTCCCCAAAATGTCACTTGGTCTCCTGATAACCTTACATGCCATGCTCATCCCCGAAACAGTGACTCTGATGTTCTCAGATACCAACCTAACATGTGTGTCTTTCAACCGCTGTCGGCAAGAGAGGGTGAGTTGCGAACAGTGTGCTAAGACTAGGTCACAAGTCAAAGCAGGCCCGAAGCTACAACCGGAGACTGAGGTTGTGGTTTCTGCTTCCGAAGTGTCCACTCAGGCTTCTGTGCTCCTAACAGAAGGCGAAGACGCGGCTTCTATAATCGTCACTCCAACGGCCGACACCCCAAACACAGGAACAAGCGTTGAGGGTACTGAAACAACCCAGAAATCGTTTATCGATTTACCTGCCCAGAAACTCGTCAAATAGCCAAGCATAAAATTCTTTCTCCCAAGACTTCGGAACAATAGGAGCTCGTTCGGGTCGTCTCATGTGATTCAGCGATTCAGTGATTTATACTCAGGTTCGAGGCATAAACCCAAGGATCCCGGATCCAGTCGGATTTTCTTGTTCAGTGTCAAGCAGGCGTCTGCTGGTCTGAGCGACATTCAATGGGAATTACAGTAAATATCACAAAACAAGCTAAGATTACTCGCATAAAAGGTTTTTTAGAATATGATTTAAGGCGATCGCTAGAAGCGCTACTGACGACCTCAGCAGAGAGACTGTTCCAAAAGTTAACAACCCTGTAGGAAAAAACTTCTGCCTAAGAGAGGTCCGGGAACGAAGCTTGAAAAGCTTCCTGTTATGTCCACGTCGACCATCATCATTCGCTACGGTGAAGAACTGATCAACGAGGCCTACTTTGAAGAGAAAGTGTGTGAAAATTAAACCACCGCGGAGCCGTCGAAATTCAAGTGGGCATAGATCAAGAATTTTAAATCGAGACTCTTACGCGACATTTCTCAGGCCTGTGACTAGCTTGGTAGCCACGTGCTGGACACGCTCCACAGCTAGTATGTCTTTCTTCTGGCCGGTATACACGACCTGATTATCATAATCGAGGAGCGGCTCAATATAAATCCCGTAAAGCTTTTGGGATGCTTTGTTGTCTGTGTGGGGGAAAGTGCGCTTACTCATCCTAAGAGAGACAAACCCTTTTTTAGCCGCCATCTGGGGGTGATGCGCAAAATATAAGTCAGACGACAGCCAGATGTCCACCCAGTAAACAAGTGGTCGACTCGGCCAATGTGGCCAAGGATAGGCCAAGCATTGGCCTGTCTCTTCTACTTCGCTGGCCAACAAAAATGCAAAACTTCGACGAATGGCACATAATCGTGGGACCACTTTTGTGGTTGAATAATGATTACGAATAATCTAAGAATGGTATTTCTCACTGCAACAGATAGATATATGACTACGGAATAGGTGGTTGTCATTTGACTGTAAATTCTATTCATCTAGGCTAGTTTGATAACTCTGGGTCATTTGTTTGTCACGTACCTCTGGTTTGGTGGCTTTTCGCATTGCTGCTTTTTGTGAAGTTTCACGGATAATCTTAGATAATAATATGTCATGTCACTCTGAATGTTTGTATGATATAACCTCCTTTGATTGTTCAGTGTAGACATGCTGAAGACCGGCCTGAAGACTTTCACCTAGGTGTTCAATTTTTTGATCTTCATACTTCCTGAAGCCATCTGGTTAATAGACTTTTGATGCACCATGAATTCCGGGCGAAGGTTGTATTTCCATACCACTGTTTATCGTCGAATAAGACAGGAAGGTCTACGACTTGGCATCAGCAGTGTCGGTGTTTCCTCCATCACCATCCCTGCCACCATGGAAAATGAAACTATTTCATTAGAGAAACCTGGTGGACCTTGATTTTGTTACGTTTATTCTAAATTAAAGGTGACGAAGATGACCGAGTGGTGAAAAACATGTGTCCAGTTTTATCTGTTAAGGCGATACTTGATCAGCACGATTCATGTGAGTTCTATAGACATCATATTCAGTTATTATAGTGAATACTACGGTAACAGCCTCATCTACTTTTGACGTAGTGAGATTACTTTCCATTCACGCGAAGTCCGTCACAGCCGCTAATCTGGAGCTGCTTATCACGATATTGAAGCCGCTCGTTTGTGACTTGCCTTTAGGTCCGAGAACTGTGCGGAACACTCCAAGAACGTGTTCAAAGAAGACGGTTCTTAAGGGTTCGTACGTGCACGTTGGACTCCACAACTGCCTACAAATTGTACACAGAAAGCACAAGCCTAGAATTTGGAAGACATAAAGAAAAGCCTGAAGGAGGAAGCCAGAAGAAAACACGAACAGTTACGGTGTATCGTGGATGCACGGTTGAGGTTCAGTTCAGTTCAGTTCAGTTTCCAGGACGGAACGGCTTCAGGCAGAAATTGTCCAGTTTATTGCATTAGTAAGTTTCTAAAGGCGCCCAGTGCTGCTACGATAATGAGAAAAGATTCTTCACTTCCATGCGTTAGTATGAGGGCTACCAGGTAAAAGCTGAGGAGGTTAAGTTATCAGTGTCAACAGAACACAGGTTCACAGCTACCACCGATACACAATTTTATCCTCCCATTGAAATGACATGGAACAGGGGTTAAGTGTAAGACTAATGAGGGTTTATGTGATGAACATGACCGACACACTTTGTCTTCTTCTGTTATGCATTTGATTCACGATTCAAATATTCTGTACAAATTGATGGATACGTTCTATTCGACAATATACTTTCCGTGTTATTTTGTCTAATTGTGTTTTACAATTCTTATACGTTCGGTTGTTATTCCACATGGTTCAAATCTAATTGCAATATTTGACGTCGCGCTTTCACAATATTCACAACGAGTACTGAAATGAATAGATTATCCACTGATTCAAATGCTCGAGAAGTGGAAGGTTACTTGGAGAAGTTTGACATTTGGTGCCTCACAAAATCTGAATCCGATGAGAAGAAGGTTGCTTTCTTTTTGCATTTCATCTGCATGTAAGCTTATGCCCTTGTCAAAAACTCGGCTTTCCCAGAGTCACCAATCAATTGTTCCTATCCTACGCTAAAGAAAATACTCCTCTAACACTTTAAGCCGGTGAATTTTGTGGCAGTTGAAAGGGCCAAGTTCAATGTGCTAATCTGGTCTGATTCTCAATTCATTCGCGATTTCGTCTTACAGCTGCAAACACAGGCAGCCAGGTGTGAATACGGTATCCAGTTAAAGGACCAACTACGTCATCGGTTGATCGCTGATATTAACTTGCTAGAGCTACAACAGAAGCTTCTCTTGCATCATGATCAAAGATTCCAGATCATTTGTAAAATGTGTGAACAGTATGAGGACATAAAACAAATTATGAAGACTACTGAGGTTCTTTGCAAGTATTCTAATAGCAACAATTCGAGGCCGAAACAAGATAACGCATTCAAACCGCGTACTGATTTCCGTGTGCCAAGACCATCCGTTCAATTTTTTGCAGGACGTAATGTGAATCCACTTCAACAACAATTTGGGGAATGCGCATGTTGTGGACGCAATCATTCCCGGTATTCATGCCCACTAAGATAGGCAAAGTGCTTCGGCTGTGCCAAAGTGGGTCATATTCGATCGGTATGTAAGTCTAGATGTTCATGTCACTCAATGACCAATTCTAATTTGAATGTTCAACCATTAACTGATAATATTTCTACTCTTTCTTTGTCTATTTTGCTCCAAAACACTTCTCGTGTTTTTAAAACGTTAGTACCTGTTTCTGGCGAAAGCCACAATTTTATCGTTGATACCAGTAGTGTTGAATCAACAATTTCACATTCAGACCTTGTTGTATTTTATCCGGATGCAGTTCTGTAACCCACAGGAGTTAACGTTTGTGGTATCACTGATCATTCGTTGCCTCTTGTAGGCTGCTGCACCGTCTCGGTTAAGTTGCCCGATACTAGTCCTACTGAATGTCAACTTCTAGTTTAAAGCTCAGGCTCTTCTATTCTTGGACTCGAAGTTTTACGACTGCTACATTCTGACATTTCGCTACTGACATCTGTGAAGGACGTTGACATTAGACAACTTATACTGGACTGTTCTAGGACCAAAGGGGGAATGCGAATACCCAAGGTGAAGCTTGAAGCTTCGGGGGATCGAGTAGTTCTTAAGAGACGAATCATCCCATTTGGTTTACGAGAACCTGTGCACAAAGAATTGCAATCCATGTGTGATAAAGTAGTTGACTCGTCACAGTGGGCGATTCCAATAGTGACATCACTAAAAGCTGATTGGATTACACCGAAAATTTGTGGTGACTACAGGTTAACGTTGAATACCTGTCTACTACAACGCACTTGCACAACAGAAGAACCCGAGGACACTATATTGTTTGTCAGGTTCTAAGATCTTTTCAAAAATTGATTTAAAGTATGTTTATTTGTAAATACTATTTGATGAAGTATCAAGTAATTTGACTGTGATCACTACACCATTCGGACTGTATCGATACAATTTTCTACCATGTGGTTTAAACGTTTCACCAGCTGTATTTCAGGATGCCATGAATACAAGTACTGAAGAATTAGGTGACATCGAAGCCTATCAAGATGACGTTATTGTTCATGCTCCTGATAAACCCACTTACAATTATCGCCTTCTTTACCTGTTGAAACGACTTTCTGATTTCAATATAGCCATTAACTCAAAGAAGTGTAATTTTGCAGTTTCTTTCTTTCTCCTGCCTTGGTTACGTTGTTGATTGCAATGATTTCCAACTAGATTTACAGCTCTTAGCCCCATTAGTGAATGCACCGTCACCCACTAACCTTCATGATCTACGTTCTGTTCTGTGTGCACACTAATACTACTCCGGTTTTATTCCAAATTTCGCTCAATGTGCCACTTATTTGTTCGACATGTTATCCATTAACAGTTATTCTTGGTTCATTAATCACGAAAAAACGCTCCGTACTTTGCTTCATCTTCAAACTACTGCTGTTTTAAAACCGTTTTCTGCCATAGATCATTCGACCGTATTTCAAGATGCTTCTCCCACTGAAATAGGCGAGGTTCTTGAACATTGTGGTAGACCTGTTATATGCATTTCACGTCGTCTGTCTAATGTCGAACGTGGGTATTCTCAGACCTAACGTGAAGCTCTTCGGGTATATTAGGCCGTTAAAAGACTTCATAAGTACCTTTTTGGACCCTCATTCACTATTGCAACAAAGCATGAAGCCTTCAAATTTCTGTATCATCCCAGCACATCGCTGGCAAACTCATCTGCTGTTATGGTGCAAAGCTGGAGCATTGCCCTCAGTTCCTACAATTATACAATCATTCATCGTAGTGCAAAAGCTATTCCCCATGCTGATTACCTATCCAGATTTCCATCACCTGACAAACTCTGACAATGCTGACTGTTTGTTAGTTCAACAACTGCCAGTCAAAAGAGATGCACTTGTGTGCGATATTCGTAAATTCTTTTGTTCTATTATTTCCGCCTTGGGACGTGGCTGGACACAGCTAGAGCAGCGTAGATTTCCCGCATTTTACTGTCGCCGTGAAAGTTTGTCCATTACTCCAGGCGGATTACTGTGTTTTGATGACCGTGTTGTAGTTCCACCGACCCTGAGATCTGATATCCTTACGGACTTGTATTCCGGACATTTGGGAGTTGATAAGATGAAGTCGCTTGCACGCTTATCTTGCTGGTGGTCGTAATTAGAATCAGATATTAAACATACTGCCAAGAATTGTACTAAATATGTGCACAAGATTCATGCGAAACAATCACGATGGCTTCCGTGACCTGTTACGTTTGAAACATTTCAGACAGTTCATGCAGATTACTGTGGTCCTTTCCTGGGAAAATACTATGCCCTAGTGATTATTGATGCTTATTCTAGATGGCCTGAAGTTTTTCTCACTTCACCACCGAGTGCAGGCTTTACAAAACATGCATTGAGAAAACTATTCTGTCGCGAGGGTTTACCTGCTGCTATGGTCACTGACAATGGTACTCACTTCACTGCCAAGTCTTTAGAGGAATGGATTAAAGGACTTGGGTGTCGGCGTTTGTTTACTGCTCCACGACATCCACAACCCGGTGGACTTGCTGAAAATTTTGTACGCACACTGAAGTCTACCATTGCTTCTCTAACACCAAACTCATTTATGAAACTTGATCGAGGAATCGATAATTTTCTTACGCAGTACAGAAATGCATCACATTCGGTAACTGGAAACAGTCCGGCGATCCTTTTCAAATCTCGTTCTCTGCGTACAAGTCCTGACTGCGCAAAAACGGCTGATGTTACGTTTTTTAAAGGCAACGATTTACGTCCTGCTAATGAAATATTTCTTTCTTCCCACGGAAATCACGTGATTAATATTCTCGACTTGGAAGACCTTTCCTGCCATCGAAGACATGTTGATCAGGCTGACTTCAATTCTAGATATCAGTCCGATAACAGAAATCCTGTTGCTTCGATTTCTAATGAGTACTTTCTAGATAATCCTGTTGTATTGGAAACAAATGACGTTACTGAAGTAGAGGCCATTCATGAAGTAGACAAAACACTTGAAGAACCGATATTCAGAAGATCTGAACGTTTGGAATCAAGACCACCACGGAATTACAAATATCCGCATGCCCATTCAAGGTGTGGCGGATGTGATGAACATGACTGACATGCTTTGTCTCCTCCTATTATGCAATTGTTTCACCATTCCAATATCCTGTACAATTTGGTGATACGTACGATTCGACAATATACGTTCTTTAAAACACTGCGTTCCCTTGATCCAGTTCACCAGTAA
>LUCH01005390.1:5928-40844 GCA_013368495.1 Paragonimus heterotremus | reverse complement strand
TATCAGTAGTATATTACGATCGCTGAACTCCACTGCACTGGTTGAAGTGCCATTTGTCTTGTCTCCATAATGTTGATATTCGATCCAATGATGTTGCTGAGTTTGTCGGTCATTTCTCGCGTGTTATTGGTCATGTTCCGTCGCGCCAATCGATACACATTGTCATTGGATATTACTGCATAATTCGTCGGTGTTGCTTACTGAACCACCCACTCGAGAAAAATCATAACAAGAATCTAAGCGGCACTAAGCAATCCCAATTTACTGGAAAAACGACATCTTTTTATAGAGCAGCAACAGTATTTACGATTGCTATTAAGCCACAGGTGTTCTCGCATTTCGATTGGCCAGCCCGTTGCTGTGTTGTTCCACGACCTTGCATCCAGCAACTGGGTTATTTGAAACATCTACGCATTCAACAGCAGCTGATCGCTGTCAGCGATTGCCTGACGCCAGTTCGAACATAATTCCGTCTGTAGCATCTTGTGCGCGAACGCTGATTGACTGAACCTTCCGTAATCAAGAAATTGTTCCAGTTCAATCTCATTACATCCTTTCCTTTTTAACGAGTTTGTCCACTTCTTGTTCCTCATGACTCCTAATGGCTTGCTTCACGGATCTGCGACGTCCGCTCTCTCGTATAAACACGATTTCTTCTTTTCCACACCCCGTCCACATCAGCATCGTATGACCTATGCCCACGATCATTAACCACCACTTCACGTGTCCACTGTCTCAGATTCTTAGGGACATACTGGACCCACACCTTGTTTCTTAGTTTAAAGCCGTTGTAGGCTATCATGAATATCTGACTCATCTAGTGTGTCATAGCGTAAGAATTCAAATGGTACCGACAATTTTGTCCTTGTCCTTCTCCCAACCATTCGCTACGTCGTAATGTATCCAGTGATCTCACTCGGTATGTCTCCTCTTTATACAAGCATTAGATACGGGTCTTCCGCTAACTTTTTGGCAATGTGAAATAGTCGTTTGACAGCCTTAACTGTAACTTCGGCCTTCTCGCTTGACTGACTGTGGTATGGGCTATTTGTTCGATGAGGAAACTCCCATTTATCTACAAACGCCTTGAATTCAACACACAAACTTAGGACAATTATTGGAGAAAAACACCTCCGGTATGCCATAACAAACAAACTGAGCACGCAGTTTTTTGACGACTGCACCTCCGGTGTTATTGCTTAGACAATCAATTTCGAAATAGTCTGAGAAACAGTTCACCTTGACCAAATGCTATTTCTCGTCCTATGTGAATAAATCGGCTGGAACTAGTTACCAGGGTCTTTCCGGACGTTCTCTCGGCATCATCGTTTTATTCACCTGACTTGAGTCGTGCCCTCTACAAGTTCTATACTTCACTATGTACTCTTTTATTTTACTGGAAATGTCTGGCAAAGTAAAGTTCCTTTGCTCTCCGAACACAACTGTTCACCCCAGCATGTGTCACATGGGTTTGTTCACTGAGATTCTTTTGCAAAGCCTTCAGGACGACTATCCTTCCTCTTTTGAAAATTATTCCTCCTCCGGCAAATTGATCGTGGTCCTTGAAAAATATAACCAGTTCTCCGGATGGATTCTTTTTATCTTGCGGCCAGCTATTTTTTACAACTCAAATCAGATTCTGAAGTACTTAGTCCTTTTCCATCGCGTCCTTCAGTCCCATCATCTCGTCCATCGGTACCATACTGAATTCCACCGATGCGATCGTCTCGAACAAACTTGATGGTGATTTTGCAGTTGTTCCGTTTGTGGGCCAAAGCGTCGCGATTGAGAATGATGTACTTTCGACGAACCTACTCGCTCTAACGTCAATCAGTTGGTTCAATCTTGTTTTTCATGTTGATATTCAACATGGGCAGTACGAATTTTTGTTGATGTGGCTGTGTGGAACGATGACTTCTTTGACATAGGCAAGAGGATTGTGTATTGGACTTCGTTTGAGTGAAAATACAATCGCAAACATTAAGCGGTTCAAAATGACGCCACATATTTTAATGGAGAGCCGATATAAAGTAATACACAATCAAACATAATAAATCGACTGCCACGCTGGGTGATAGAAAAGTTGTCTAAAAGGAGAGCCCGTTGCTCATCCTGATTTCTAACGCATGACATGACAAATTCAGCATTGTCCTAACTTGCTGTTGTGTAAGCAAAGGAAGGAGGTCTGGTGGATAGTTGGCCACGGCAATTACCCGGATACTACTGTTAATCTGGTTAGGCCTAACTCCGCTAGGTTGGTCAGTTGAGTGGAACTAATCAAGGACAGTATGTTATGCGAGGCAAGTTTCGATCCGTATGATGTTGCTGAAGCGCGTCCGAGCCCTATCGGTTGATGCTCTCGGATGCGTTTCATAAGCGACATGGGCAAACTCTTTTCCATGAGATTTACCAAATCGTTACGTCCACTAGGAAGCAGCAACATTAGACAGTTACTCTTTTGGCAGAGGAAGCAAGACTCGTGAAATTACACGTAGGTTTTAACTGTACGAAAGAATGCATGGTGTTACTAGTCTTACAGAAGTTGTTGTAAGTTGTTTTAAGTTCAGCAACTGTGTCTTCAGCGTAAACGGACGTTTTTTTTTCACAAGAAAAGATCTCTTTCAGTGGTTTTAGCAAACAGGTCTTTCAGAGGTAAACGTGTCTCATCAAAATTACAACCGGAACATACATCTAAAACTCAATTCGTCAGCCCATGAGATTATTTTAGGCTTTGGTGACACTCAGCCACCGCTGTAGATATGCTGGCCAGTCCATTTGGCACTATGACCTAATCAAGATTTCAAAGCACTGTGTACACAACAAGGCAGTAAAACATTCGATTAACCTATAACTTCTTGTGAATTTTGTTCAATAGAAAGACTGATGTCAGCAGTTGAATTGTGATAACAGTTTGTTGGGATTTCTTGACTGATCTATTTTGCCTACGGAGTAATGTTGATAGAAGTTAGGTTACTTGATGGAATTTGCTAACTGACCGGTATCAAATTTTTCTGTGAAATACCTGCAAATGGGTCTTTTTATAAGCCAGTACTTAGTTCATTTTTCTGTTGCTTTGGTTTTCAATTGAACTGGTGCTCTGCACTCTTAGTGCGATGGTAAGTCTACAGTTTGATTTTCACTTGTTTACCAATGTTCCTTGTAGCAATTATAGATTGCTGTGCAAGAAATCGTTGTCCCCTGAATAGAACATGTCGCATGTCACTGCAAGCCCCCTAAAGCACGGACAACTTTCAGTGGGCCCTGTAAATTACGCATGGCTAACTACAGGTTAATATGCTTCCGCATTAGGTTCAACAATTTCGCCGGAGTACGGTAGACTGACAATGTTGCGGTATTGATAGAACTTCTGTAAGTTAACGCTGAGAAATGCGATCGAATTTATTTAGGGTTAAATTTAAATTGCCTATACAGACATCATATTCCAGCTTCATTTTGTAACAACTTTCGAAGGACTGGTAAATGGGTGACTGAATATTCTTTTCTGGAGGCAGCAGTTGACGGCGATCTCCCTAGATGAACCACATCATGTTAATTTGACTTGAGAGTGGAGAAAAATCCCCACAACACATCTTAATCGCTTACATACACAACGCACGTTTACACTGCTCTTAAGACTAAGTTATTCTCCAAAACCCGCTCGTTTGCACTCTGTTATTCTGGTTAATCGTACTTTCTTGATTTTTCAATGTTCTTTATCCCGAAGAGTCGTTTGCTTATAAAATATCGTGGGTCCAGTTGTTCCGGGGAGTTGTAACCACACCGTCTATGCGACGCAAGCGTTCATCAACAGTATTTGTCCGTTGTTTCTCTTGGTGAATAGAAGTGGAAGTGGTTGTGGAGTAAATAGTGTGAACCAATGGTATTGGTATTTGCTAAGAAACTCAAACCCAGCTTTATTAGTTCTTCCTGTTCTCTGACGGAAACGAAATCGTCTAAAGTAATGATTTTGAAAATGTATTTTATAGGTCAGATTTTCATCTTTATCACTGTTTGAACACACCAACAGAATGCCGAGGATACTGTAATGTTTTGCCTCATGTGTAAAATGATCTAAAATTAGTATGAAATTCAACCTGTTTTTTGTACGAAGCCAAGTAACACAACGCACCTAAGAATGCGGGTCAGGCTGACTCATCTTTACTTAAAAGTTGTAAACACGGCCGGCCCACTTCGGTTCTTCACGGAGGAAAATTTGAAAATCATAGCTATAAATTCTGGTGACCTGATCATCCGCCCCTGGTGGTGCACGATCAGTGAAACGCAACTCTCAGTCTTGTTCACAGTAAACAGTTGGTTCAAATTTCTACCATCCAATTACGCCCGATTTTATCTTTTTTAGACTCACCTGTGTGTTCTTACATGCCAAATCTACCGAGTACGAAGACCACTTAAAGCAACACCACATTAGCCGACCATTTGTTAGTCATATCGCAGTCTGAAATATTGCCATGTTTACGTTTTATTTGCCAGTATAATTCTTGTGTACAGAAATGTGTATTATTTAGTATGAAGGCCTAGCCGAATAGATTAGTGCAAATCGGATTAGGAAATGCTTTTGTACGCGCAACATCGAAGGCATGAAGTAGCTGACTTAACCTTTAGAGATGAAAGCTTAGCCATAAAGCCGTCCTGTGTTGAATGAATCAACTTTTAAACCTGCCTTATTTATCGTGAATGAAATTAAAACTATATGAGAGAGGAGATAGTGAGTGAATACGAGAATGAACTTTCAGTATGAGAGTTCAGTATAACTGTGGGTCAACTTCCTTCAAAATAAAGCAGTAGTCTGAATAAGTGTCTATCATAGTTCGATTGGCCTTCTGACCTTCCTTCGCTGTGGTGATGAATTAATCAATTATCGTCACTGCATGAAATAAAATCTAGATTACAAGGTACCCGTTTCACTAACTTTGTTCAATGTGCGAGAAGTTGATTGTTGTCGGTGTGCACAAAACTACTTCTTAACAGATCCTCCTCATAGTCAGTTCTATTCTCAGCATGATTGTCTATCACCGATTTTTACGTATCAAACAACTGGTAGCGCTGTTCTCCGCGGTCGACATATGCACTCACATTATAGAAGTACTTGGTTTACTGTCATGATCTTCCGTTGTTTTGGAAAAGTGTGCAAATTCGGACGAGAACATACAGCTACCAGGAACTTTGTACACTTAAGGTTAAGCAGAATTCATGAAACTGTTATGGTACTGTTTCTGTTCTATTCAACAAGTGGCTAAATCATCATGATAGACTTTCATGTAGAGGAAAATTGTGGCTGTCAAAATGTTTACCATACGGTATTAACAAAAAGTTCAACGATTTATGATAAGCCAGTTTCGAACAATAATTTGCTCCTGTTTTCTTTTCGAACTTTTTTATTTCCTTTTCAGTGTTCGATCATTGCATCCGTCGATAACTTGTTTATACATCTGGAGGTGTTACTCACGATCACAATGAGATTCATCAAGCTCTCATCGATTTTTTTTTAAACGGGATAGGGCGACGATATCATCAGTTTCATTACTAGAAACTTATGTGTAAACAGCTGGTTCCAGTGTTCATCAGAGACTTCGTGGACAGCTATTATGGTATAGTCTGGTCTTATGTTTGTAAAATCCTTTATGAACCCCTTTAGTAGGCTGTAGTGAATGGGTGTTCGTTTTCAGGCCAACCACAAAACGATTGACTAGTTTCAGCTTATAAAGAAAAGGAAGCCTAACAGCTGAGAAATAAACCAATTCTGTTTATCGTTCGTACTGCTCTATTTCGTCAATGCCGGGAATTGCTCAGGCATAAGAAGTCGTGGAAAGAAGTTGTATCAAATGTCTCACTAAATCACAGTAAAAAAAATCGAAACAGTTCGATATCGCATGTTACGAGAGAAACGTCCAACCACTTACATTGGTGGGGTTCTGGTTTTGCACACTTGATTCGCCTAGTTTATATCTTCCTTATAATATTTTTCGCAGGAAAATGGTCACCGGAATGATGATACGTCTGACGGCGCTCGTGGGTGATGACGGTGAACTTGTAAATGCAAGGACCGTGAAGCTACCTATAATTAACTACGGCTTAATAATTATTACTTATTTCAAATTGAACATCACCTACAAGTGATCGCAGCTGTCGCATTCCCATAGACTTTCCAGTCGGCCCCTTTCGAAAAGAAGCACTAGAATCGAGTTTCACTCTCATTAGAGCTCGTCAGCAGTGCATATCATCGCCACTGCCGGGACTTGAACCACGGACCGCGGCATTCAAGTTTGGGTTTGATATCAACCTACTACTCACCAGTAATTAATACTTACCACAAAAGAAAGATACCCCATTGATAGCGATGCATAATTGGACCAGGCACAGTCGTAGAAACGATGGAAAACAGTTAACCCTGGGAATTCATGTACAATACAGAACAATAACCGGATTGATAAAAGTATGCGATGTGAGCATGTCGAGCTAATTTAAGTAAAAGGGTCGTTCCGATGTGATTTGGATTTGTGAAGTTGTGGATTAGCTCACGCCCTCGAGTTTTGCTGTGTTGGTCAGGCGTTCGTCTTCTGAGGTACGGTGTTGGAATGTGTTACTGATTAACGTCTGTGCTAGAATAATCACTTCCGTCGGTGAGCATCACAGGATTGCCCATTAATGCTCATAAGGATCATCCAGTGGACGTGTGCGTGCTTAGAGATGTACGTTGTATTATTCATTATCTTTTCTGCTACCTTGGCGTGGTAGTCAGGCTTGGTTGCTGTTTTGATCCGTTGTGCTGTGCTGACTGCGACTTTGCCCCTTGCAGGTTCAGCTATGTCAGATTAGCCAAGGGGGAGCGGCCAGACAAAAGTTAGATGCGTTCATTGTGGATGGTGCTAGCGTGTTATGTATTGGTTCGGTTTGATATTTGTTTTTGCCTGGTCTGATTTTGTGTGTATGTGTGATAGGTTTGTCTGTGAAATATTGCTGTTCCTGTGTGAGCGTGCTGAGTCCCTTGGGATATGACTATAGAGTCTGTTCTAGGTGGTTGATACGGGCACGTGTGCGCATGCATATATATATATATATATATATATATATATATATATATGCTTCACCTGCTGTCTTGCGGTACAGGCTTTTGAGCCAAAGGCTTCGGTTGAGGACTCTAATCGCTCTCCTGTCTAGGTCTGGGCGTCTTGGCGGTATCCGAAGCCCACATAAAACATGTTACAAAATAAACCCAATACCATACTGCATCCGCCGTCGCGCAAGATAAACCGGGTCACCCTGTCTATGGCACAGGGTGGATAGGCGAAAATATGCCACTGCCAATCACTCACCCTCATGCTATCCATCTAACATGAATCATCGAGCAGATATTGCTCACTCAAGTCTTAGCACCCCGAAGACCAACCTGAGAAAGGTCCGGGAACGCAAGCCACTCTGTGTTCGAACATGGAATGTGCTTACGCTGCTGGAATGATGGAGTCCAGGACGGTCGGAGCATCGTACTGCACTGATCACCATGAAAATGAGCCATTATGGTACCGACGTCATAGTCTTGAATAAGACAAGGCCTGTAGATGAAGGCAAACTACGAGAAGCAGTTGCCTGGTACATCTACTGGACAGATTAGCCGGTAGTCGGTGGCTGGATGCATAAGGTTTCGCAGTTGATGATCACATCAATGTTTTGATATTATAGGAACCGTACGGCATCAGCCCTCGAATCCTGTGTACGCACCTGCGACTCGGTCGAGTCAAGTGTGCCACATTTGTTAGTGTTTACGGCCCAACTATGTCCGCCACGGTCTGGTCGGCACCAGTGAGTGTCCAACTGTTCTGGGTGACTTGAACGCTCGAGTCAGGGGCGACTCGGTAGCCTGGCCGAGAGTCCTCAGACCCTACGGCGTTGGTTCAGTCAACGGGAACGGTCATCATCTGGACCATCTGTGTGCTACTCACGAGCTGGCTATCACAAACACCCGGTCCCACCTGGATGCGAGCAACATCACGATGTGGACTCATTTACGAAACGGTCATCACCACTTGCTTGATTACGGGATTGTGCGGCAGCGCGACATTCGTGAAGTGAGTATCACGCAAGTGATAAGCAGCGCTGAATGTATCACAGATCATAGGCTGGTCAGGACTGAATTGTTTATTCATGCACACAAGTCTGTTTATTGTAGATCATCCGAACAACTGCAGAAGTTGGATATCAAACGAATAAACAACTGCGAGACGAAAACTGCTTTCCAGAATGCAGTTGCCGCTCAACTGCACGACGTTCCTGTATGCACTACCTCTGAGGGTACGTGGTAATTCATCAAAATAAAGATCACGAAGGTAGCGACTGAGACATTTGGTATCGAACGCCAGAAACGTTCGACGACAACTGGTGATCTCTGAATTGATGCGATAGAAGAATGCCGCGTTTGCCGCCTCCACAGTTGGCCCGGTCAGTGAAGCAAAGAATATCACGTTCCGGAGTATTCGCCGTCAACTGGCTCAGTGTCTTCGCAAAATCAAGGACAAATGGTAGATAAATCAGGGTGAGCGAATGTATGGCTTCGCAGATTTTCGACAATATGAGAAGTTCTACGATTCGCTCAAAGCGATCTTCAGTTCATCGATCCTGCCCACTAAATCACTAGTAGACATGGACAACGGTTGTTCTTGCACCCAGCCAGAGGACATCAGGAAAGTATGATATAAACACTTTGGCAGCTTACTAAACCGCCCTGCTACCATCGATTGGCTGGTCGTGAGCAGCACGCCACAACAGGCCATCAAGCCTTCACTTGTTGTCGCCCCGGATTTGGCAGAGGTGCAAGGATCAACTTGTCAACTGCGCAACAGGACGGCTGCAGTTGAAGATGAACTGCTAGATGGGATAGTGAAGAATGGTGGACCAGCGATGGAACGCACACTGCCTCAACTGGTTCACTCCATCTGACAGCACGAGGTGATGCCACAAGAATTCAAGGATGCTCTCATCGTACTCTTGTTCAATGGTAAGGTTAGCAAGCAATGCCTCGATAAGTATCGGAGCATCAGTCTGCTGAGCTGCGCAGTCAAGGCGCTTGTCAGAATCATCCTAAACTGGCTGAGTACAGATGTCTCGGAGGCCAATGTTCCTGAAGAGCAATGCGGATTCCGGGTGAGTCGGAGTACGATCGACCTAATGTTCGCTGCTCGGCAAATTCAGGAAAAATGCCGGGAACGGAACCAGCAGCTGCATGCCCTCTTCGTAGACTTCACCAAGACGTCCGATTCCGTGAGCCGCGAGGCGTTGTGGACGGTGTTTGGTAAGTTTGGATGATCAGGTGAGTTGGTCAATTTGATTAGATTGTTACATGTGGGCATGAGGGCGAAGATGCAATCGTGTGGATCTATCTTTGATGATCTTGACATTGTCACTGGCGTGATGCAGGGTTGTGTCTTAGCCCTAGCACTATTTAATTTATATTTGATTGTCATGGTAACAGTTGCCTTTCAGTACTCGGTGGAAGACGACGTTGAGATTGAATACCGGACGGATGTGCGTTTGCTGAATATCCGACGTTTCGACTCCCCAACCCGGTTACGTACCTCCACGATACGTATATTTCTATTCGTAGATGACAACGCGTTGTTGGTACACAGTCATAACGAACTACGGCGAATGGCCATGGCTTTCGCGACCGCGGCATTCAAGTTTGGATTTGATATCAACACAGATAAGACATTTTCTTTCTTTCAGCCTTCTCCGGGCTGAGGTGCTGTCTGTAAACCTTCACTCCAAATTCGCATCAACGGAGACGTTGTCGATAACTACGCGAATTTTTTCTACCTGAGTAGAAATCTAACCACCGATCTGTCCGTAGACCACGAGTTGAGGGCTCGTGTGTCAAAGGCTAATACTGCTTTCGGAAGTCTCGAAAGACATGTTTGGAAGAACCACAGCTTGAAGCCGTGCATTAAGCTCTTCGTTTACCGCTCAATGGTGTTGTCTACACTACTGTTCGGCATTGAAAAGTGGACATTGTACCAGCGGAATTTCCGCTATCTGAGCCGCTTCCATTTGCAATGTTTAAGACGCATCTTGGGTATTTGGTGGTCGGACATGGTTCCGAACACTGGGGTATCGCGACGAGCGGATGTGAAAGAGGTGGAAGCCTTGGTAATACTGAATCAACTTCGTTGTTTGGGTTACGCCGAACAAACGGACAATGACTGTATTCCAAAGCAGCTCCTGTATAAGCAGTTTAGATCAGGTTAGCAAAATAGAGGTGGTCAAAAGCTGAGATACCAGGATGCTGTGCAGGTGAGTGTTTCACGTTGTAAAATTGATTTTAGATGTTGGGAAGACTTAGCGTTGAACCGGACGACCTGGAGGAATGCGATTCGGGCGGCTTCCGCGAGTTTAACGAGTAATTATTGCGCTGCCGGAAATTAAATCGCGCGGTACGCATAGGAACCATCGGTGTCGTAGGTTGTGGTGACGTGGCTATATGGTGTTGCGATGTGTGCGGCCGCGAATGCGCTGGCCGCCTTGGCTTAGTAGATCACCAGCGTACTCATAATGCACTGTCAGCGAAGACATTACGAGTATGTTAGGCTCAGGTAATTTATATCAGTATGTCCATTCTATTTCTGTTGATGATTGCTTCAACCAAAATCATGATCGATTGGCGAATAATCCGCTCCTCTTTTCAGAAACTTGAGTGTCTGTGGTCTTCTACCCGTTCTTTTCTTCAGCTTTGTTGATCTACTATATGGTGAATGGTTTTGCCTGTTCTTTTCGTAGTCCATCTTTTAACTATATTTCTCATCCTCTCTGGAATGCACTAGCATGCACTCATACACTGAAATACTTCTTGTATTACATTTCAGATATCCTTCTCCTCAGTCTACATCTTGTCGTTGCAATCTCTGTGTTTTTGTTGTCCGAGAGACGAGGGTTTTCTTTTCCTGCTAGCCATTCAGTTGGCTAACCGGCATTGACCGGCTGGACACAAAGGCCTCACTCACACATACTGGCCTTATTCCTTCGGGTTTACACCAGATACGTGGTGTGTGGATGGAACCGCAAGTTGTGCGCGCAAGCCACTTGAGGTGGTGGTTTGAAGAGCAGACGACCTTCGGCTTCGGTCACTTTGGCAGGCCAATCCGTTTCGGATGCCGCCAACCGTGTTGTGATATTGACATCTACGGTGTTGACAGAAAAAGGGCTGGCCACCGATCTGGTGAACGAAAATGAGACTCGCCCAATGGATATTTTTGTGGCCTAGATCTGGATTGTTGGACCGCGCGTTAGTCTGGGAAGCGTGAATGTGAATGAGACTGTTAAGGTGCAGGGTCTGCTGATCAGAGGTGAGGTAAATGAGTAACTGAAATTGAGTCGTTGTTTGGTGCAGCTATCCAATGAGAATTTGTCAAGTGGACCCATCGACGACAACCAAAGTCTGTGACTTCGGGGCGTCGACTCAAAGCTCTGAAGGTAACAAGTCAGCCATGGAATGAAAGAGACAAAGCCGGACATCCAGTTGTGAGGTAAAATGAGCAGAGCCTAAACTAAAACTTCCCAACGAAGGAAGGCAAGTTTAAACAAAGCTTAGTTAGACTTTGTTTCAAGAGCAGTTGTTTGAAGATCTTCCGTGGTTGAAATAGAGCATGAAATCAACCAAACAACTGATGCAAGATCTTCTGGTTTTATTTAAGTTTGTCTTGAGAACGCAACTAATTATTCGTGAAATTATAAAATCTTGACGAAAACTGGAAACTACGTTATTAGCTTCAAACACCGGTATAGGGTTTTGTAAGCATTATGGACGTACCTAAAAGTGAATTGCCCAGTTTCTTGGATGAGCGACGGACCATTGGATTTTCATTAGACAAATCGTTAGTGCTTTTGAAAGTATGCATTGACCGAGCAGTAAAAAGTTAATTTATTGTTATCAAGGTAGGGCTGAAGAGGCAACCACAATGGATAGGTAGCGGCCAAAACCATCTTTCAGCTTTGTTTGTCTCTCACGTGACGCTGCATAATCTACGCTGGATGATGTACTGAGGAGAACCGCCAAACTCAGCTGATCTTCTGAGGGAATGCGTTGGCTTTCGATAAAAATGAGAAGCTGTCGGATGACATTGAGCCAGGTGAATTGTGTGGTTCCCTCTGTTTTCACGATCTTTATCATAGATAGTGGACAGAAAGTGTGCACGGCTAGCTCAGTGAGATTGGACTGGTGGAGTTTCCTAATTGGATAAAGTTCAGCCAATCAGAACTCATGCAGATGCTGATGCCAGTGCAGTTGTGGCCGATCGGTGTGAGCCAGTCAAAAACGGCGATCAGCTGCTACATGGAATTTGATTGTAAGAGGTGATCATTACAAGTTGTTTGGACGCATGCCCGATTTAGACAACCGAGTTGATTAAGGTAGTGTCGTGGAACGTAACAACGAATAGGTCAATCAAAACATAAAACGCTTGCCACCCAAAAACAATCGTGCCCACTGTTGTTTCTCAATAAAAAGGTATTGCTTTTCTGATAAATTAACACTGTCTATTGCCACTCAGACCACTGCTCTGGTTTTCTGGATTTGGTAGCCCAGTACGTGACAGTCAGTAAACAGGCTGTACTCTTCCGTGAAGCTACCGATTGTCATCGGGCAAACTCTCGATTGT
This sequence comes from Paragonimus heterotremus, assembly GCA_013368495.1. Taxonomy (NCBI): domain Eukaryota; kingdom Metazoa; phylum Platyhelminthes; class Trematoda; order Plagiorchiida; family Troglotrematidae; genus Paragonimus; species Paragonimus heterotremus. The sequence goes on along the minus strand of LUCH01005390.1, from coordinate 28,182 downwards.
AAACTCTCACAAATTAGACAGTTTAGTTCTCGGTAGCGTGAAGAGGATGTTCCAGGAGAAACCACTAACAGAGAGAACGTAGTTGTGACATCGACAGTGGGACTTGTGTTAGTGTTCAACCCTTTGGGTATTGCGATCATTTTCGGTTGTTATCAAAAATGCTTAGTGCTTCCTGTTGTCTTTTCGGTTAGGGGTTAATCAGTATCAGCCGGTTTTTACACTCCAAGGTTGCTTGAGGAACCATCGTACATTATTACATTAGGTCATTCTGATCAAACTTCCCCAAAATGGAAGTGAACGTGATTCTCGCTAATATGCTATTAGGGCGAGCGCATGACGAAAACGGTTGCAGTTAATTTATGTGTGTATTAGTGCATATAACAAATCTAACACCATTGTAGTTAACACAGAACCCGCTCAGTAGTTGGGGTCGGCTGGATCAATAGCAGTATTAATGATACACACAGTCAACAGTGATCAGGAGACGAAGATCGGAAGAGTAGGTTCTCATTTACTGACAATAGATGATCGTAAAAGATCAAATATTCAAAGTGCTTATTTGCCTAAAGGTTTGACTTTAATGAAAGTTCACTGACCACGAGATTTACCGCACCTGAATGGCGTCCAGTTGAGTTTGCACGGATGATGGTATGGTGAGTAATTTTTTTGGTTGAACAACGCATCAAAAGGCCTACTCAACCGTGTGCTACGAAAATTCTGTTAGGTATACTGTTTCAGGGCTGTCACATTCTGTAAAGGTTCAGGGAGATGTGAATTACACGATCCAGGAAGGAAAATGCGTAGACGAGATGATAACTAAGTCATGTAATCAAAAGTTTTTCACATTCATAAGCTCGAAACTTTTGGAAGAGGAGCCAATGGTAACAAACTGAAGAAGTCGACGACGCACACTAATGGTAAACTTCAGGTGAGACGAAGTAGAAGTAGGAAACCGAGATCCGTCAGTATCTCTGCCTTCTTGTACTTTACCGAACGGTTTGTGAGCCAAAAACGTGGGTGGCGTAGGGGTTGTTTATTCAGAAAATCGACATAAGAGATATGTGCTACACTACTTCGAACGCAAACACTTATTTGCACATAACAATAATCCCGGGAGGCCTCAGTTGTAGGCGCTAAGCTCATGTATGGAACACACTAATTCCTGCCGGAATGAACTCCAATGTTTCTTACATTTTTCCCGGTTTATTTCAATACGTAACTACGTGCCTCCACTTGTCTGCTCGCTAGTCGCATGGTGTGGTTGTTCATATTCACTATACCAATATTTCTATCTACAGTCACCCGTAAAGTAATTGGTTAAGCGATGTGAAGCAGTACTGCACCAATCATAATATTTTTTAGTGTTTTTTAATAGCGGAGGGCTTTCTACATTAACAGTTGTTCGGCCAATAGCGTCAGAACATTCTGGGAACTTGCGATCGGTCGTGGTTGTCTTTTCACGACTGATCGGCAGGAGACAGTAGCACGTTGTGATCTGTGAATGGCTGTCCTTAAAGCTCGGATTACCACGGTTTTACTCCCACAAGACAGTCTCTTTGACTTGGCTCGCTTACAGAACAGACCTTTAGACTGAAGTGGAATGTTCAACTTGCGGGTTCCTCAGGTGCTTCACCTGCTGATCCCGTTAGGCGGCTTTCGGGCGGTATGTCAGCCACCGCGCTATTGACCGTTGTGTTTTTTGAAGCAGACCTGGTTTCGATGATGTCGATGGATTGCGGTATAATTGAGATCCGTGATCCCTGTCACTGACTAATCAAGCTACCGAGTGGTGGGTTCACGAGCCGAGTAAGAGCCGCCGTTTCGAAAGTACGTTACACCACTGGTTTCAATGTGCCGGAGGGACAGCATCAAGCATGACGATTTGAAGAACCGCGCCGGACTTCCTCTGGTAGTAGCAGATGTCGTAGTCCGGTAGTCGAGTAAAAAGTTGTCCAAAAGTGTTTCAAGCTTCCGTAATGTTTTCGGACTCACGAAATTAGTTACGGTCATAATTGTGCGGATCACGTTTTCCGTAGCGCCGTTGAAGCTGAGGTGATAGGTTGCTGCCTGAAGGTGTCGGTATCCATTGTTGACGAACCAGCAGTACATCTCCGTTCAACATAACTGTGACACATTATCTGTAGTGAGCCTCTGCAAAGTTTTTTGCGCTACAAAAGCACTTTTCTCAAAGCCGAAACAACGAAAGGTGTGGTCGGCGTACTTGCCAGAAAACTTCTGTCCCCTTTGAGTAGAAGTTGATCAACACTAAAGCGTAACAACAGTTTAGAAACAGACCGCAGAGGTCAGCGTGCAGGTACGGACAGGGCATGTGGTTCTCATGCCACGGAGTCCAATTCTTTGTTCTCGGTTTTACTTAATTGAGAAGTGTGTCAGAGTTCTTGGCCGGTGAGCGGCAATCAGCGTCCAACTCAGGCCACCGGCACATTTATCTTGCCAGTGACTTCACTTTCTTACCACCAAATTGACCATTGTGCAGATCGTCCAGGACTGCCTTGCGCGGCGGTGGAGACATAATCAAATGGGTTCTACAACACAAAGACACATCCGACAAGACAGATAAATCTCCAAAGCACAAAAAAAACTAAGATGCTTCTCCACGACTTTGGACTGTCAGCCTTTTAAGAGAGTCAAGATCACCAAGTACGGCTTCATGTGTCTGCTCAGTTCATCTCTTGAAACAGGAACTACATGTGCACTGAATTTACCCGGTTCTACCACAATAAGTCGGGAATGTCGTAACAGGAAGTCAGTATGCGAGATCGCCTTGCCCGGCAGATCTAGGATGTCGTAGTTAAAGGAAGATAGAGAGATGCTTCATTGTTGAATCATGGCGGGCGCAGCTTTTGTATTGGACCTGTCCAGACTGGAGTGCAAACGTAGTACTTGGTGGTCAGTGACCGGCGTAAACTTCAGTCCAAATCTTTACTTGTGCAGTCATCGAACAGCTCAAAAGACAGCCAGAGCCTTTTTTGCACCTGCGTGTACCCTCATTCTGTGACATTGGACAGGCGGGATATGCAGAAAACCGGATACCCTTCCTGTTCCATCCCAGCTCCGATTTCAACCTTAAAATCATCGATTGTCAACATAGTGCATTTGGAAAACGAGAATGGTGCAAGTAATAAACGTACGATGAAGCACATCATGATGTTGCGCATGACAATTTCATAGTATTCTGTCCACTTCCATGCGCTGGATAGCTGGGCGATGGATATTGGATGAGCGTTTGCCGCGAAATTTAAAATAAATCTGGAATAGTGCTGTAGAAAACCCAAGCCGGACCTCAGCTGTGCTTAATCTTTTGGCGATGTCAGGTCAGTCAGTAGTGTGAAGCGAATTGAATCTGGTCGATAACCCTTAGCGTCCACTGTAAAGCCAAGGAATTTCAGTCCCGTGGTGCTGAAAACGAAATTCGATGATTTTGATATATCTCATAATTCCAAAGGAAAATTAGTAAATCAGTTCACTCTTTGTAACGAGCGGCCTAGTGTGAGTAACTGTCTCATGCAAGTGCAGATGCAAAGTGAAAGCAAGAAAGTGAGTCGATTTGTGCATCGGACGTTTTGACTGAACCATCACATGAGTGGTCAGTAGAATTCGAGACTCACGTTCGGCAGGGTGAGCAGCTAAGCAATATCCCAATGGACAGCAAACGCATATGTACGCACACACACGCCGACCCGGAAAGTCAACGGATAAAACAACCGCAACAAAAACAACAAAACCAGATTTGACTGATGCGTTCTTTGCAACATATCTTTCGATCAGCCTCCGGAGGTTATGATAGTCGATCCGAAGACGATCGTGTCGTCTTGGTATACCAACACTCCATCAGCGCCAATGATCAAGCTATCAGTTGTCTCCTGAAAGAGGCCGGAAGGCAAACGCATCCCAAAAGACAAGAGAGCACTTAATGATAAACCCCGGAAGTGGGGATGGTTGTCGAAGCCTTGAATTCAGGGACCAGATAAACCTATATATATATATATATATATATATATATATATATATATATATATATGTCAGGCCAGTTTTGGAGAAATGCTTACCGCCGTGCACAGCCTTCCTAAAGTCTGCTAGTTCCGTTATACTCGTTACGTATCCAAGTACCCATAGATTCTAAACGAACTAGCAATCACTGCAAATCTGCGGTCTTCTCCCATCGTCTTTTGCAGCAATCGCAATTGGAGACGCGGAAACATTTGAAGTTGCTCGGGTAATTACACTGCTCTGGTTCAATTTCGATATCACCTTGAGCAATCCATCCTGTTGACCGTATGGCGACACACGGCGTTCCAGGAAGATCTAATAGCCGCCAACCTCTATTTTTGCAGGCTGTATTGTCATCCCACAGAACTCGGTGGAACAATGTACGATCAGTTTCTTGGGGTGTATTTCATCAAAGAGTTCTTCGGTTGTCGTATGCAATGATAACGAGTGATCAAACGTCTCTATTGCATTAAATCCCAGAATGAATTAACTTTTAATGAGCATCAAGAACGGTCTAGGAATATAGGTCCGTCTGTGCGACTGGATCGGCTAGGTCGTCTGCTCTAGTAAGAGGAAGCAATGACCGATAACTCTGCAGATCTGTGTACTGGTCGAATTCAGGACAGCAGTTGGGCACAAGAGATCAAGCACATCCTTCGGCATAATGGATTCATTGCTTCCCATGTCCGCAATGAAGATGTATTGCACTCTGGACTTGAACACTAACTGATTGTCTAAAAGTTGGCGATGTGTACCTTTAGTCTGCAATATGTAGATAAGGCTTTTGTCATCGTAACCAGCCGTTAGTTTTGTCCCTGAGAAATGACAATTACAATTCCAATAGACTTTGCGGATGTGGACCCTCCATCCACCAGCGTGCCAGATAACACTGAGAAAAAGGCGAATGAACTGAAGACGGGAGTTCTCTCAAGATGTACGTAGATTCATGGTCGTACGACCTATCGCTGCCGTGGACCGCCGAGGTCTTTTTCGCTGCGGATGCCTGGCATGAAACGAACTCATCGGCTAGAATGTTCGCCTTTGAAACAGCACCATCGACTCATAAGAGTTTGCTACGGCAAGGTCGCTGTGTTGCTCGCATATCTCACGGGCCTCTAAAAATAGGACTTCTCTGTCAAACCGCATCCTTTGGGGAGTGACCGCAAGGTGACCAAATGGTTGCTCCTGTAACCGATCATCACAACTGTATCGCATGGTTTGCTTGTTCAACTACCGGGTGAACTCTCGGCACTGCATTCCTTGTTACTGACATCGACAATTATCCCAACGAGTCATAGAACACCTCCTACGTCGGATAAAACCATTGGTGCTAGCAATCTCAAACCAGTGGATTCGTTGCTCGCACTCCAGTGCCATTGACTACGAGACACCGCAATACAACAGGCCACCAGTTTGCTACCGTAGCTCATTCAAAGACACAACATATATCTTCTTTCTACTCTGAATAAGTTACAAGGAGATGTTTCGACGTTTCGAATTTCTTAAATACTACTTTTTGTTAAAACGGGTTGACGAAAAAGTCAACGTAAATGCGAAAACTATGATCAAATGTAAATGGCGTTCAACTCAATTCAGTCGTATTTGTGAGTACTCTTCATCGATAAAAAAACAGTACCTGGTGTCCACTGAGTATCGTAAGCACTATGGTCAATAAACGTCAAATAATAGGGTTTTCACTACACAAGGTTAAGAAAACTGGGGTAACCGAACATCATAAAGGAGTAGACAACAAATCAACAAGCTAAGCCACCTTCCAAAACGCATGCAAAGTGGTATATTAGTCAACAGCCCAGATGACACAGGTATACAGAGAGAAATTCACAAGAAGAGGACTTGGTACTTCCGGTACACATTTTTTCAGTTACGTAAAACTCAGGCAGAATAAACCCCGTTCGTAGCTTGACATACAGACGTGTGCCGATGGTACGACTGAATAATAAATAATATTTTTACAACAAGCTATCAAAGAGATCTTCTAGCCAGTATAATTCGTTAACATACATGTAGAACTGAGAGTAAAAGCTACGGAAAAGAAGTTGGTTTACATGACATTAGACTGCAAAAGCGAGACGTTGGAGTGGAAGAGTGGCGCTACTCACGTAGTGCAAATGAAAAGACTTAAAGTGCGAGACAATTGCGAATCTTGCTCAGAACCAACCAGGTAATTTACGTGCAACTTTAAGATACGTTTCCAAAACGCACGTGTGCTGTTTCACGTGTTGATGCGGAGCAAGTTACTTCAGCTATTCAGTCAGGCGTCTTTCTCAAAGGATATGTGAATATTAACTTAAATGGCTAAGGACAAGTTGCGATCCAGTTCGACTGCAATTCTGAAGCGCCCCATTGATTCAGGGTACCCAGTCTTACCGGAAGAGGCTTTTCAGTCCATTTGCTGCTCATCCGATCGTCGATTCAAAGGAGTCAGATTTCGTATTTTGACCACCGTGGAAACGATTGAAATTTGGTTGCATAGTCCACATTTGTGGCACAAACAAAACTTGTCCTAACTCTACGGTTACGGTCGCTAACGTTACTGACTTGATAAGTTTAGTGTTCAATTTGGTCAGTTAATTTTCACCTAATGCAAACCCATGTGACATAATTGTGGTAGACTGCTGCTGATTATGCGCGGTTCACAGCCACAGTCGCGTAAAATGTTACGTAAGTTACGATGGTGAGTAACCAAAAACAGATTGTTCTCCAAACCACAATTATTTCAAAAAACACGGACGATGCCCTTTTCCGTACGTAACTGGATGTCATTCAACAATATTCAAATGGGATGATGAAGCAATCTTTGCACAATCACACATACTTCCTACATGTTTTATGTTGACGTCCGTCATGATTGTTTTATTTGTTTTTCGTGTACTCCGCCGACCAACATAAGTGACTGTGGACATTAACCCAGCAAATTTGGGTCGTTTCCGTGTCAAACTGGGAATTCAAAGATGGTTATAATTTATAACCTTTTTATGGATTTGTCAGTTATCTCGACGTTTTCCACAAACTGTCATCAAGCGGCAGTGTGGAAATTTGATTTCGTATGAGTCAGACATCGAAGCGCTTCCAAATTTGAATTATTTCATCCTCAATAGGCGCGGCTTAGTCTTGTGACTACAAGCTCAGTTTTTGCATAAGCTGAACGCCTTCCGCATTTGATTGCATCTTTGCATTACGACATTCAGTTGACCTGTTACAAAAGATAAACACTAGACGAGTTTCGCTGTTGTTAAAATTCGTCAGCAGTAAACAGCCTCGCATCGACCGAAACTCAGGCTCTGTTTTACAAGCCTTCCAACAAATACATTGACCAAGACGGCACTTTTCTCATTTTATGCACGACCGAATTATCGCAATTAAACGTCCAACCCCATCCGACTGTGAGGTTTCCAGTTCGTTCTGTGTGAAAACCACAGTACCTTTCTTGTTGATCCCAAAAGATAAATCCACGGTCAGAACTTCTTGATCAAGCTGAAACCGGAATTTTTTCAATCTGACTAAAAGTAGACAATTTGATTAACAGGACAAAGTGGAGTTCAGCTAACGGCGATTGCAAGAATGTTTTTGACTGATTCCAGCAAAGATAAAAACCCCGTCCAGTATACACTTTTGAATTCGATTTACATAAAATCATTCAAATCTGTGGCCTGTTTCCTTCAGTCAGATCCTATTTACATTTGGGGACCTTGATGTGTTATGGCATTTCCATGTACTCTAGCGTTCACGCCAGTAAATTTCTCAGACTATGTTCAAACATAAATGACTTGCTTAATTCCGTCCCTATACGTCATATGTCACTGTCAACTAAGCCATAATAATTACTTTTTTCGTCTTTCATGGTTTGAACGGATAAATTCGACTACAATCCGTTCGACCTAGAGAGTTGGATTCACATTATTGATACGCCCTACTGAGTTGTGTTTGCAGATCAATGTTTTCCGACTCAGTGCTGCACTGCAACACGTGACAGCCATTCTGTTCATACAAAGTTCTCTGTTCTTGTAACGAAAGCCTGTTTCTTCTTTACGAGCTGGCTACTCAGTGTGATTACTGATGCTCAGTCTTGCAGCAAATTTGATGTCACTGCAACGATATGTTGTACTGGTGTAAATAAACACAGAAATTGTGTTGGATATGTGACTGCATCATTTGCGCTGTGACAGTTGTTCTGTTAAAATTACCACTTCATTGCCTGCTTTTTTAATTCAGTCCCAATTCCTTGAATCTGGCGTCGGGTTTGAGCCACATTTCAGTTGAGTTGTATCACTGCTTTCGTTAAACCCAGTTCCAGAATAGTGAAACCGAGCCACGACACTCAACAATTTCATCACGGACCATTGCAATGTGTTAAATACCCAAATCGAGTAGTTGAAATTCAGCACCGTGCTACAGATGGCATCATAGGTCAGAGAAACAGCACACTTCTTCAGAGCTGTTAGGTATTATCCGTATGTATCATCGAATGGTTGCCTTTTCAAATTATGTGTGCTGTGCTGGAAAAGTCGCCCTTAAAACGGATACATCTGGTTAATACAATACACATTATATATATATATATATATATATATATATATATATATATATATATATATATATATAGTTTGTGCAAATTACACATGAAAGTGAAAGTAAGTCCCTGGCATCCAAATGACATCGACCGAACACAATCGATCATCCAACCGATTCACTGTAACTCGCACCGCAGCTGATTTGGCCTAGATCACACATGCAGCCTCCACACTTATTCATCCACACTGCTGTCTGCGTCGTCCTCATGTGTGTTTACCCACATTCACGTGACCGCACAATCACGCATATATTACTTGCCTCACACGTATGCAAACTAACGCAAACAGACCAGCCGGGCAACAACAGCGAAACAGGCGTCAGATCACCATCCGTTCACAACCCTGTCATGGGATTAGCCTTTTTTCCTTCTCCTTCTCCTGTATCTAGCATGTTCGCTGGAATCATCCTAAAGCTGATCATAGCTGATCTAATTTCTCATTACCACAGCGTCTCCTTAAGTTATCGTTAGAAGCTATCTGTGAAAAAACTGTAAACTGTATGTTGCTGCATGTTAATAATAGGCCACTTCCGTCTTCTGATACTGGTTGGTAAATTACAAGCCCTTGGTAATTGTGTCAGTCCCCATTAACTAATTAAAAGTCACTAAAAGGTCATAAAAATCCACACACTCGAGACAGATCACAGACTACTGGAAGATGGTGGTGAACATCTGAGAGCCACGGATAGCTGTCATGAAACACCCACACGTCAGTGTCACGTGTTTTATGCTAGTATGAGTTTCAAGTGCCTTGAAGACATTGGTTCAAGGAAGATGAAGTGTTTACACGAACTGATTTTGCGCACATGTACACAAAATGCGGTCTGTCTCTGCCAGTCGCACTGTGTCAGCTCCGAGACGGGCTTGATGAGTCTTGTGTATGATTAGGAGTGTTCCATCTGGCATTACTTGAAGACCGGCCTCACTCAAACTGGAGCTAGAATGAGACAAGCTGGAACCCTTTCAAAGTCGGTCCGGGAGGTGTTCACGAACCCTTCCCGACAACCCTCTCGCGGGTCTCCCCACGTAACGGGAAATGACAGATAAAGGAATGAACACAATCACGAAAAACTGAGCAAACCATGGCTAAGATATGACCGATACTAGGCATGAACTGAATGAGCAGAGTACCCAAGCTACATGATAGGATGTTAAATTTGCCATGTATTATACAATGCTAAAAATAGGCTTTTTATATGCCATATCGGCAAGGTCACGCCTCATTTTCGTTTTCATGTTTTTGTTTAGGAACCTTTGGAGATGTCTACTGTGACTAAGCATGTTTTAAGCTTTATGGATTTCGTCCTCTAAGGTATTTGACGTGAAACTCTTTTTGCTGGATAGCTAACCAGACTCCTCTTGTACCTCAGAATGACAAAGCTGTAAAAAGTGTTTTGTGCTCACCACCTCATACGATTTCCCATGAATTTGACCAGCTGATTTATCCATTCTATGAAGCAACGCACAATCTTCTATTGTGATGGTGAGATTAATATTGGGAAAGGCACAACGGAAATCAGTTGATAGATGTTGAGTACCACCGCTATTTCAACTAATCAGAATATCCCGTTTACGTGTGTTGTATCGCCCAATCAATAATCACACGGCATTTGGAAGAAACGGGACACGTAATTCAAGTGGAGAAGGCTTTTCGTGTGTTGTATCGCCCAATCAATAAACACACTTTGCCCTTCGCTGAGGCCGTTGCGATACACCGCTACAAACCTTCACTTTGTGTACAGAAGCAAATGGTAGTTAACCTATCACTACCATGGTGTTAAGATTTTGCAATCATTCGTTAAGTATTGTTATTACTTGAATGTTTTGGTTGTACCGTTTACTTAAGTTTATTTCCTTCTCTTGTCTTAAGTTTTATGTTGGACTGCCTATTAGTTTCCGTTTATTTCCGCGTGCTTTACTGTAAGGCTGACATTGTCTGCACCGTTAGTTTCTTACCCGACCAGTTTGAAATTTGAATTTTGTTCGCTTGTTCTTAACTAATGATGGCCCATTCGAACGTGACTGGTACTGTATGTTATTTCTATCGCAGCTGATGACTCATTCTTATTTTACACTTATTTAAATTGATGTATGTTAATTGATCATAGTCCGCGTATCGTAACCGAAGAGATCGGTCGAAATGTCTCTGCAGATTACATCTTACGTAATTCTACTTGCGTGTTCTAAATTACAGTTACCCTTGACGTGATGAGGTCCGATTGTCCGTTGTTTGGCGAGCAATAGACCTTGCAGAGAACCCATTGCTACATCACCAGTCTGTTTACAGAGCTTTTCACTGGATTAAAATCGGGCGTTCAAAGTACAGTGCTCAAAAGCTTTTACTTTATCGATATAAATCCAGACGTGTATTAAACCGTCCTCGATATGAACGTAGAATTAACCATTAGTTTCTTGTAACGGTATATTCAGAAACAGCGAAATGACGTCTAAAGAAGTCTTATCGTGTTTCCCGATATTCACTAAAGCAACCGCGTCGAAAAAAAACAAAGATTTGAAGCAGTGAGTTCCTTTTAACCACTTCACCAGAAATCCAGCTTCATCGAAATCCAACGTCATTAGTTGCTATGGTCGTGATTACATAATACGTGATGTGTTTGTAGGCTTCTCTGGTAACTGTTTGTCCTTATCTGTATAATGTATATAACTGGTACTTTTTACGTTTGCGACTGATGAGGATATTCGAAATGTCAACATATCGCAGTATATGTCTTCTTTCTATTCGGATGAAAAGCAAAGGTATCTTCAAACAGATTGAAGTCACTTGTGATTTAATTTGTTCCGGTATCTCCACTGACCACCAAACTCAGACACAGTATAGGTAGTTGTTTACCTCCAGGATCGATCCTAATGACAGTCCATCTTCGCAATCTTTAGAGAGACCATACTGTAAGTGCGCCGGCTGTCTTTGTTAGCCTGATGTTTTGGCAGATGAGCGCCTCAACTACATGTGATTATTTCGTCTCTAAGGATGAGTTGAACAGTGTTCTCTGTATAGCCTTAGAAAACGTTATGCCATCTAAGGGTACGGATTACCTCGTTAACAGGATGCCAGTGTTGTTCCGTGGCTCCTTCTTTTCACTATTCTATTCTCACTTCAGCAGATTATAGTTCGGCACTTTGTTATTAACATACTCATAACGTGTGTTTTCAAGGACAGATGCTCGAAGATGAAACGAGTCCATCCTACCCTTGGTATAAGCTTTCGAATAGGGCTGTGATCGGGGTGGTTACTTATAATAAAAAACACTACGCAACATCCGCATCAACTGCCTGTTGATGACAAATCAGGACCACGGTTGACTGCCAGCTTACTCTAACCTGGGTCCAATGTTCTTCAGTTCACAGTCACCCGGCTTTTGTGTTAATGTTAGTCTGTTAATGTACCTAAGAAGCAATCGACGATTTTTTTTGCATTGTTGGCAGATCACCATTCAAATTCGTTCGTTTCCTTTTTGTTCACAAATGCTGTTCGGCTGGCTTGTTTCAAAAGAAAACATTACTCAAGTTTGCCTCCGGCTGAAACCCATCCCCAGTCATATCCTCGCTTCACGACTACCTTATGGACATCATACTCGACATGGCCATATCATCAAAACAAAACAGCCAAGTATGATTAGCAATCCGTAAGACATCAGGAAGGTCACCACAGACTCTAAAAAGTATTCAACCATTTCGTTCACTTCTTCTATTGTGAAAGCTGACAAACCCAGACCAGTTTTATGCTTTGCAATTTCCTTCCGACTGATACACGTTTCAAAATGATTGTGAATTTAGAAATGAATGCCAGTAATATACTCGCGAGTGTTTTAAATTCACCGCAGGCTGATCACTGTTTTGGCTCTGTTCATTTCTTTGATTTATGAATGGATAGACCGACTTAAATTCATTTGCATGTCATAAATTCAGGAGGTCAACATTATAATCATTACAAAACCGATTTGTAAAACAACAAACACTTTTTAACTCTTAGATTTATTCATTGTCTGTTGGTTCGTCATTAACTCTTCACGAATTCCACTGATTAACAAACCAACTGATGCTAATCAATAAACCTTCTATTGCATTTGTCAACTGGAAGATTTGTCCAACGCAAACAAAAGTTAATCTATCCAGAGTTGCACACGTACGCACCGTCCTTCAATCCATGTGTGTTTTACGTAACTTCGACTTCACATTCTGCGCCGTATGTTACTCAAGAAATACTATCAATTACGCGCCAGAGGTGAATCACCTAGCCAGGCTCATCAAATGTAATCCTGTGCTCTGGTTCACATTCGCACCAGCACAGATTACCTCATGCATATTGCGTGAACAGTGTGTTGCACTGTTGAGAGCAGGTTCAGGCATGCATGTTTTCATTGTGTGCTTGATAGTACAATACATAGTGGGCGTTATTGCAGTACTGTCTAGTTACTGACGAATTTTGTGAGTGCCACCGCAAACAAACGTAATATACAATGGCTGGTTGATTTGGTCTTCGAATGTTAAGGGGACTGTGAATGAGTGGAAAAAGGTTGAGAACCCTGCCTTACTCGTCATCTGTGATTGACAGAAAACGGTCACCCTGAGGTCAGTTGCAAAAGTGTTCATGGTTAAAAGTAGCACGTAAACTTCCTTAAATGAACCAAACACTACTTGTCTCATAACGAGTAATTTTCGCTGGAGAACCGTAGTGTTTTGTGAGAAGAAAAGCTGCCTACCGTCTTTAACTAACGAGAACTACAGAAATTATTTCGAAAGAACTCGGCCTATCTCACAATTGCACCTTGGTGGTGACGGAAACCAATATGGCTCTAGGAATGTCAACTCGATTGTTTGGGGTCTTTCAGTTAGACTCCAAAGGTTCAATAAATTTGTCCTGATATGTAGAAGATGTATTGTGAATTACTGTGGTGAACGAAGTATCGTGACCCACTTCGTAACCCTTCACTGTCTTTTTTTCTGAATAAAAATAATGTCTTTATGGGCATCAGACGAAAAGCTTAGTTGTTTAACGCAAGATAAGGACATATCTGCATGAGACTATTCAAACAGCCTAGCCAATAACCTAAGCAACAAATTGAATTTCTCGGCCATGGACGCACAGGCTGAAGTGGTTTGAAATAATCGTTCCAAGATCACGTCCACGGGTCTTGGTACCCAGTTGTTTGATTCAGAAAGGTAGTTTGTTCAACTCGAATGAGAAAGTCCATTACCCTTCAGTTAGTTGTAGTGAACAGGAACTGGTCGTCCGTAGACCATCGGGATAAAACCTTTAGATCCCTGCGACGTTCCAGTCTCTGTCACACTATCCGCCGTACGTCATATTTTCACGTCTTCAAAGGAATTGGCAAGCTGTGTGATGCGAGTAAGCAGTTGTGGGACGATTTTTGTTGTTAGATACTGTAGTACAGTGGGATAGTATGGAGTTGCAATAAACGTTCTGATAAGATTGGGTAGTTGCATGTTTTTCTAATCTTAAACGTAGGTCCCTGGTCGCGAATTAACCCAGGCCAGTTTTATATTTTAGAATTTTTTTCCGGCTGATGCATGTTCCAAACTGATTGGTTCATTGTTGGTAATGATCTTTTGTAGGGCAGAATTTGGATTTTTGCTTGGGTCGCCCAGGTTACAAATCGGAACATGGTCTTTGACAATTTTTGTAGTCTAACCTGATAACGGCCAGGCGATCGGTACACAATCACACCAGGCCAATGGATAAGACTAACCTCTGGAAACAGTAACATCTAGCCCACTTTGTGTGTGTTAATTATAAAGTTGTGAATAGAACGGACAGTCGGTAATACCCATAGCAAAGCGGTTTTGATGCGTAGTTCACTTACCTTGTGTTATCCAATAGCTAGAGTTTAATACATTCTGGGGGGTTTCTGCGAGGTCCTTCTTCTTGTGAACTGCTGGCTCTTAACTGAACAGCCACAACTGTGTCGTATAGCCCAAGCCTATATTTAAAAGTGTTTTAAAACAGCTTTTATATAACAATAAGTTGTGAGTATTAACTAACTTCTAAAAATTCGTTGTTGGGACACGTTCCGTAAATTTAGATGATAATTTTTGCAAGGATCGTATGAATCTCAGACCATTGACTCATGGTGACACTGATTGTTATCGGACTGAACTCCGTTTTTGTATTCCGGCTGAACTAAGCAGTCTGTATTCTCCTGGTGTTAGTCACACTATGAATCACTTGAATAGGCAGGACGAGTATACAGCCATGTATTATGGCATTTGTTTTTACTTCATCCGTTTCCAAGCTGTTAACTGTGTCGATTAACGTTCAGCGTGGTTATAAAAATCTTGCTCCACGTACACAAAACATTGAAAATGCCATATGTAGTCGCGTCAGCAAACAGCAGTCTTAGGAAAACTGTAGATGTTCTACTACCATAAGATGGGAGACTATCACAGCTATGGAAGAACATGATATTTTATGTTCTGATTTAACAAATAGTTACGGTGTGCACGGACTCGTTACTTATAAGTGATAAAAGCTGAAGTTGCGTTGTACAAATTCTGCGGAAACAGGCGAAGTAAAACTTGAAAGTAAAGAGCTCACCCTATGTGCTTCAGTGTTGAAGGAAGCTAGGGTTGATCTGTCAGTGATGCGACAGAATCGTTCACCAAATTTCAATTAGCAGCTTAAAAAAGGAAAAAATTAAATGTTTTAAACTGAAGCAAGAATGTACGTAAATGAAGTGAACAGCTGATAACGTCAAGGCGGGAAAAGTATATAGATTTGCTTTTGGGGTTAAGAGTTGTTTAGTTTATTTTTGGTGGGCAATGTGAATTGAGGGTGATACATTCATTAACGAAAATCTTTTGCAAATATAACTTATACCGATTAATTGCTATTCTGTTGACATGTGAGTTCAGTTATCGTTGAGAGAATCGTTCACTCACCAGAAGTCGTGCAATAGACCATCGTCAAATATTAAAAATCTGGAACAAAATCGAGGACGTCATTAATGTTAACAAAACAGTTCAATCAATTAGTGATAGTCATATACCCGAAATGTCACAGAACGCCGAGCAGCATGCCGTCATTACATAAAACAGTACACTTTGGCTGAGCAGATAAAAGATTTTTCTGGTTTGTTACCGCAATTTTTAAGTATATTCCCTTCCCCAGACCCAATAAAACCATATTAAGCCAAGTCTGGGGTCTTGTAACTACCACTCAAAGCAATATCTGTGCTTCCTGCATGGCTTCGTAGCTCAGCTGGTAGAATACTTGCCCTGCTGAGGACTGCTGTTTCTGTCGCTGATTCGAATCCGATCGAGCCCAGATTTTTGCGTTCCACTTAAGGGCTTACATCCACTTGTTCTTTGGAAGCACTTTTTGGTTTTGAAACCAGATGCATCTAGATTGAATCCTATGCACTTGTTAAAGAAGAAAACTGATTAGTTCCTGTATAGTGTCGTCAGCACTAGTCACAATGAACTCAGTATCATCGGGGTGACAAGACATTTAACAAAATGAGAAATGTACTGAAACAGTGATAAAGTATGTTGGAAACCTTTAGAGGTTACAAATCATTTTTGTACAAGCTATGTGATAATTTCAAAAAGAATCACGGTTGAGTGGTACTTTCACGGTCCTCTTAAATAAATCCCTGGTCACGTCTTCAACAGAAATCCATTTCTATTATTTCTTAGTCACTCCGCTTATTCACAGGCTAAATTGAACGTTGTACGATAGCCCTCCCTGATAGTAGCCGCCCAGTAGATTTCTCTCCGTTTTGGAAATCTACCTTCGTTGAACTTTGTCAGAATGATTATCTACTACTTAAGTCACCCACTTTTGCTTAGAGGTAAACCACAAACTGGGAGGTTTTAAAATTCTCCACTTTCCTTGCCGGAATCTAATCGTACGACGAAAGTTATGAAAAACCTCAGATTATTTCACCCAGAAGTCAACGAGTTAATTGGTCGTCAAGTTTATCGCACACTGGCCATTAGAATGAACGTTTTCCAACTAAACACAGCTTGTTAGTAAAGTGAATTACGTACTTGGTTTTAATTTTCCTTCTATGCACTGGAGTATATCTACTAATGAATAAAACGGGTTGTGGAAATTTATCCAAAGTTCTACACCCCCAAAGTGACCGCTTTTGCAGTCACGTTCCAACCGCTACAGTCTGCAAACATAGGGTATTAACTATTATGCAGAAAATTGCACAAATCCTATTATTTTTTACCGCTTTTGACTTGACGATGGACGGTCCGAGGCATCAGTATGGATTTATCAATTTGAGTCAAGCTCCAATGCTGTCGACCAATTTAAGGCGGACAAACAGCAGGTCTACCGCAGCCTCTCCGGTGTGCCTCTGTTGTGGCTTCAACGTGCACAAAACCGCGAACCGGGACCCCAAAGTGTTATCGAATTGAAGCTAAATCCCTCTATCAAGTAGCGCCAGCACACTGATTTAAGTTGTTTCAAGTGCACAATAAGATTAGCTGAAAATTTTCGAAGACATTGTGAATAAACAACAAGATAATGAATTTGCTTGCTTTGCGTGATAAGGTAAGAATGCTCCAGATATAAGCATTACAAAATACACCTTACTGTGTTCCAGTATTTGAACAATGACAGTTGTCACGAGTGCGGATCCCAGTTTTCAACACTCCACCGCCACTTTGTTTCATGTAGAAAAATATAAAAGAAACAGCATCGATAAATACTCATGGTCAAATTGTTGTTTGTGTTGGTAAGTTATATATCTGCATAGACAACGGACTGCACTGCTCTACGTAGGTTGAGTGACTAACTAGTGGCCACGACGGCTACAATGCTTAAAAAGCCGACCTTTCCACTCACACTCTCACATTTCCAAATATCAGGAAAGTTAAAATGGAGTTGCGATTGAATACAATCCGTGGGATGTTAGAACTAGTTACATATGTCAGAGATTCGAAATTGTGGTTTGTTATCTGTTAACCACACAGTCAATTCATGTAGCTTGAGGTTGCAATGATGACATAGGATGAATAGTCCCACTGTAATCGTTTAGGGCCATCGATCTGAAGATGACTTCCCGCCAGTTACTCATTGACAGTAGCAGCAGCAAGTCGTGGGACTGGCACTCCGTGGGGAAATTATTCATCCTCGAACGCATAGATTTCGAAGTAGATCTCCTGAAGGATGCTGTGTTTCCGAATCGTCATTCCGTCAGATTTGTTGAATTTTATTGCCCTAAGCAACTGACTAACTTTCAGTCACAGTAGGTGCTGTGTTCAATCGAATGCAAGTGAGCCACGCAGTCGGCCAATCAGATTGCTCTGACCTTCAAACGATCGATAGCACATGCGGGTAATGACTGCCCTTGCCGTGTGGACTGAGAGTTTTCCGTAACGTAACTTGGAACGGTTGCTCTAACAAAGCTTACTTACCACTGGTATTTTCCGTCGTTCTTGTACACAACAGTAGGCATCAACCAGGCAGTTGTCCGTCAAACGTTCTCACATAATATACTCAAATACCTGTGACATAAATTGAAATCTGCTGCTCTTCGGATTAGCTTCTATTCACTGTTCCTCTCGTTCTCTGGCTGTAACTCTATTTTTCATGTCGTCTATCGGTCCCCACAAGCAATGTAGCAGAGTTCACAATTTAAATGGGGGTTCAGTTGCGAAAAATCTTGGCTTCGTCTGGATTTGAACAGTCGACGGAGGCAGCCTGCCCAAAAGCAGCTGGGGCTAGATATCATCTGCGAAACTACCCGAAACTTACGACATGTGGGGAAAGATCACGCCTTAAAATGGGTGGTGCAGCCTACAACACAATGTGGATCGGAATCTCCTTATGCGAACAAAACATCTTCAATCACGAAACGCCTAGTTACAATATGTCACGTGGTGTACTCCACCACTCTGCTTCTTGTCCTATTATGCAATTACGGTCCCAAGATATCAATCAAACGTCTTGATTTTGTTGACAAAAGCATGCTAACACAATCAGTCCTGTCGTTGTGTTATCAAAACTACTTATCTCATCCTGCTTTATATTCACGTAATGTTTATTCATTCGATGTTTTTCACAGTGTCCTACATAGCTGAATGTCTAAGTAATAGACTGATGTCGTAAAATGGACATTATGCACCTGTCAGTACATACCTTCTTGTTGTCTTGATGGAGTGGATAAGCGCAACCTAGTGTTTTAAATAGCAGTTTCAGTAGTGATGACCCGGAGTATAACATCATCTTCTGTCTGTGTCCAGTTTCTCGAATGGTATGAAATGAACAAACTGGTAGCTTGGTGAATTGACAAGGTCAGGTTTTCCTTTCACTGTCAAATTACCCACTAGTAAAATGGCTCAACCCCCATCACATTATTGTAGTTGACGGAATTTGTAATGAATCCGCAAGTTTGCAACTTAATTTACCTGAATGATTTTTATGATAGTTTGTCAACTTGCGTTGGTAACTGGTAGGATGTAAACCGATGGCCGACCAATTCAACTGAAAGAGTCATATACCAACAGGTACATCCTGTTGACTGAATGGATTATTTTTGATCTACAGGTTGCCCACACAACGGGAGGGAGGTGAGATGACTTACTCTTGCATGCTTACTAACCAAATCGGGTTAGCTAACGGTGTATGTACATCACCGTTTCATGATTAGACCCACCAGCGCGAGTATTTATGCTCTATCTGAGTCAGAGCGTTTGAATACATCTTCCAGTAAACATAGGGTTTACCGCAGTTTTACATCGAACGCACTGCGGTTTTGGTGCAAACTAGATGAAACCATATATAATGTACTTGCTGTAGTCACTTGTAACCTACCTGAAACCGGCAGAGAATAAATAATTTGAGAGCAACCTGTGTGTAATCGGTCCTCGTACTTAGCGATATCGCTCAACTTTGGACTCACAATCTATTCAAAAAAGGTGAAAGTTCAGTTTTTGTAATTAATGCATGCAAGACGTAAATCAATACAGTAATCTAAGTGTGATGGGTCATTGGTTAAAAAAATCGAATAGGAGTTGAGGTTGCTTTCAAGTTGTCACGTTCGGTAGAATGAGGGTTTGTAGGGATGGTTAAAGAAGTTGAATTGGCACCTCCAAGTGAACACTCCGATTCAACGGGCAGTCGCTCATCGAAGAAAAAGGATATTTCACTCCTGACTTTGTGACTGTTTAGTCAGCTGAATAAACCAACCGCTGGTTCGAAACGGGTCGCCGTGCACCCAAAAGATTGTAACCGAAAGTTCTGTTATTAACCTCTTTCGCTTTCTTGATAATGAGTCCACAGTTTCAGTTGATGCTATCTGTAAACAAAAAGGATAGCCATTATTGTGAAGGTGGTTACATATCACCAAATGGTGCCGCCGTTGTATTGGGCTGTGTGGGAATAACATTGTACTAGAGTCTATTCAAGCAGACACCCTAAAGGAGCCAAGTGAGCTGAGTGGCTGAGTGAGAACATACCGCCACCCACGACCATACCATCCGAGCTGGGCCGGCCGATCGATGTGGCGTGGTGCGTCCTGGCTTTCTTGTTAGTAGATGCGCCTCCTAACACTGCGCTCGTCAGTATTGTGAATCACTGTCTGTTTCCATCATGTCGCTCTGGTACATTATCCTGGTGCGCTTCGGCTGTCGTGGCACAGTAAAGTAGCAACAGTGACTTAAGGATTGAGATATAGCTTCCCAACCATGCGTGTCAGTTAATAGCCGTGAGTGAAGCGTACAGTTGCAATTTGATTAACCATCTAAAATCTGCACACAAGCAGAAGTCAGTCTGTTAAAGGGCATTTCGATTACTATATTACGTCTTAAGAACTATGATGCATATTTTTTCAGGAAATCAGCCGTGTGTGTCTAAAATGGCTGTTCTGCCGCGGGTCGTCTAAAAGAATGGAGCTAGTGTTAATGCAGGCTTCTTCTACACCTTTCCTGAAGAATGGGAGACAAGATAGTCCAGGACTTTTGGTCGTATGGATTAAGCTTACTAGCATGATTTTCACGTCTCTTTCATAATAGGTAAGTTGAATACTATATTTTACACTTGTTTCTTCGCGAGATTACTGCCCTAAAAAGGGTAAAACACTAGTCTGGTACCTGTTTTTGAAGGAGACCAGCTGAAGTTTCTGTGTGAATGTGAATGTTGCCATTAAAGTTGTTTGGTGCCCAATTAAATCTATGAAGCCTATCTCTGATGGTGAGTTGCAAATCATCTTCCCATTGGCAAGTAGACTAGTAAAATTACTTGGACCACACCCATTTAATTTGAGAGATGGTGCAACGTGGCAACAAGATTGCACTTGTTATATTGATCACCGTCTTACTGAGACAGAACGATCAGAAAGCAATCTGTTTAGCCTGAAATACAAATCGGTAAGTTGGTTCGTTTTGATGTGTTTGTTTCATAATCATCCTAGTTGAGAGACAAAGGGAACAAAACGATAATCTGGTTGATAGCTGTGAAATTGTACTTGGGTCAAACTTATGAGTTAGATTGATGGCCTAGTCGAGTAGAGTGATCAACGAAAACAATTGCAAGCCATTTTCTGGATGGATAAACTATGAAGAAACAGGCAACTCAGTGTGTGACTTTCAGAAAACATTACGTAAACTAATCGGAATAATGCCACGTTGCT
Organism: Paragonimus heterotremus; assembly: GCA_013368495.1. Classification (NCBI taxonomy): domain Eukaryota; kingdom Metazoa; phylum Platyhelminthes; class Trematoda; order Plagiorchiida; family Troglotrematidae; genus Paragonimus; species Paragonimus heterotremus. The sequence continues at coordinate 6,957 of LUCH01005390.1, read as the reverse complement.
CCTTCTCAAAGAAACACCCACGGTGATGATAAAAGCAGTCCAAGTATGGGGATATGTCATGTTTGCTGAAGTACCGGCACTATCACTGATTATACCTTGGTCACAAATAAACTTAACTCCTTGGGACCTAGTCACGCAAATCTCTTTTGAACAATGCTACCGTCTTCCAATTATAGTTCCCAAGTTCATGTTAGCACCAAACATTGGAAGTAACTTCTGTGCTTGTGGCAAAGAAAAACCGCGATGTGTCCTACTTCCATGTATAAAATTCATAAACTAGTCAAACTGAACGTACGCCATCTTTGTGAGCATTTCCGGTTTGATTCCGGAGGTGAACTGACGACTCATCGTTGCTGTCTTCAATATTTCATAATGTATGTATAGTATGTTAGTCTTCCTTGATGATGTTTCTGTCAGTCTCACAGTATTCCTTAGCTCACTGTTCTCCAGTGCAGTTAATATCGTTGTCTGAATGTGCAACTGTCTGTGTAACTAATTAAGCAGTCAGTTGACAAGATTCAAAACTAAGTTTAAACACGAAAACTATGGTACACAAAGCGCAAGGCAAGACAAGTTGTTCCAAAGCAGACGTCTGCAGAAATGACAGAGCACTAATGAGAGGTTAAACGGGAGATGGTGATAGAAGAGAACTTCAATTTTCTGGATATGGGATCTGTGATTTTTCTTTTATGACATTCATAACTTGACAATATACTAAACTGTATGTTACTCTTCAATAAATACATTACGTGCTGAATAATACTGAGTAGTGTGTTCAACTGTTTTTGCTCTGATTTCTGTGTTTAGTTACTGTAAACTGCGAGATAGGGCAACGATACTGTTTTCAAGAAGCCAAATGGGCGTTAACGTGATGCTTATGAATGTAAAGACCAGGTAGGCTGAAACAGATAGAGAACCACTATATTAAGCCAACAGACGCAACTGAAACTGTAAGGCAGATAACTAAAAACGGCGAAATCTGTAAAATTTTTGAGCCAGTGAACGTGTAGAGACTTCCTTATTTTTGTT
>LUCH01005389.1:0-37611 GCA_013368495.1 Paragonimus heterotremus | reverse complement strand
CTAAACCACCCTAAATTACCCCTAACTCAATCCCTAATTGGTGCTAGCAGGGTATCGGTCGAAAAAATCCATCCCTAAATTACCCCTAAACCACCCTAAATTACCCCTAACTCAATCCCTAATTGGTGCTAGCAGGGTATCGGTCGAAAAAATCCATCCCTAAATTACCCCTAAACCACCCTAAATTACCCCTAACTCAATCCCTAATTGGTGCTAGCAGAGTAAGTGATTTAGCGACTAATAGACGGGTACAAAGCATGAAGTGCTTGCCTACTGGTCGGGTTAATTGCTACCTGATGTCATGATGGTATCAGTTTCCACGATAGTTAGCAATGGAAAAACTGGTACAGCATCACTGTTTAGAATAAAACTTTCACCAAAGAAACCGTAGAATTTCTGAGATACAATAAACAGCAGCAGCTCATTTTAGGGATCACTTTGGCCGGGAAAGTATGCGCCCAGATACGCCGTAAACTTTACCTTAGGGAAGACACAGACTACGATTTGTTTCTGCTTACCGCGGCGTGCCACCACCCTGATGGAAAAAATTTAACAAGTCGAAGCTTCAACTCGTACTTCTTTCTTTAAAGTCGCAGATTGTTTCGGTCCATAAAAAATAAGAATATCTACGCAAGAACTTTAGGAGAAGGGGAATTCGTAAGCACTATGCCTGCAATAAACCTTATTAAAGACCATGCGATTCAATCCTACGCCGGCTTGCAGGAGGCTAGCAAAGGACCGCTCTACCGGAACTCCATTGGGTTTGTAAAGGACAAAATTAGGCGGATCAAAATTTCTATGAATCGTCTAGCAAACGTATAAGTAAAATAACATTACTCCTTATCCCTGTCATCCAGAAAGCCCTAGCAAACACAACACATGGTGATTGGAATTTTTTGTTAAGGGCCAATAACGGCCGAGTAATAGTTGGATAAAAATTATGAAGATTTGACCCGTACTGCTCATGGGCGGAAAGTGAAACTTAGCAAAATTTTGATCCCTGATTACAGTGACTAAAAGCAAACTTAATTGCTTATCATGCTATCCAAAAATAAAGATGCCTGCTTTCTAGTGCGGTAACCACATAAGGCGGACACCATTCCAACGAAGTAATGGAGATAGCGCGATAACAACAGGATTCGAGAAACGGTTCTTTTGTACCACACTGACTTATAATGAAATGTACAATGCCCTAACGTATTAGCTGGTTTAACTTATTAAGGCGTTGTAATCAACCGTATAAGCGGCCACCAAGTGTGCGTAGTTATAGTAGTCGCAATCAGGCTAATAGTTTTGAGGCTGGTCAGAATTGATCTACAAAGGTAGCAAAAATTACGGTAATTTTACGAAAAAAGACGAAAATAGAATAGATAAGCTTGGAGAAGTTGACAACTACTGTCCGCAAAATGGTGCAAAAACGACAGAAAAACGCTGTAGAAAGCGTGCAGTCAGGCAACATTTCAACGTATGAAATTCAATTATCTCCGCAGTGGTAGAAAATACAGCAAGAACCAATCACAATAAATTCAAGGAGGTGTTAAAAGCACTTTGTTCGACGTCGTTCGATGTTCACGGAATGGACAACACAAATTTAAATGGACTTTTCAAAAACCCTCTACTTCCAGAAATAAATCAAGTTTTAATAGCGCGCTAGGTTTCTCATACCCCTTTGATTGTCAAAGATATGACAAAGTCGATGGTGATGAACTTAAGGCAGGCAAAAGTCTGTCTAGTAAGGCGAAAAACCCGACGGATTTATTTGAAGGATGTCCAAACATTTTGATTTGAATTAGAGGTAGTTCGCACTGCTGTACTAGTCCAAGAATTCGAAAGTTCTGCACAATACCATACGAGTTAATGGAACAATCCAAAACTCAGTCACAGTTAAAATCGACTTAAGATTTTTTAACTAAAAGTTCTGTAACTTGCAGTGTAGACTCATGTGCACTAAACGGGATTTGACGAGAGGTAGATTTTGCCGGCGGATTGATTGAACTCAGAAAATCAGTACGCGTATATATTGCGGTAACATTATCATTACCAAAGTTCCTACAACAACCATGACGTAGCTGTCACTGGCAACATTGGAATCTCTTCGTAGTCAAAATAAAGACAGCGATAACCATGTGGTTAAACAAAAATGCGACAGAGCAGACGAAAATTTTCTTATTTAGTTACTATAAATACATGTTCCCAATATTCTTTCACGACTATCGACGATTCACAAGCTAATTTATTTTGTTCCAATTGTCTGCACTTCAGGTAGAGTCAAATGTTGGGTGGAATATCCCAGAGATCAGTTGGTCTTCAAATATTCAAGGAATTCATCACCATTCAACAGCATATGTAATTCGACGTTCGACAAGGTACAGAAGCATTAAGTTATAAGAAAAACAATCCGTTTCCTACGACTAGAAACTATATAAAAATCAGCATACAGTAATTTCTTCTCTGGAAGTAAATTTAGTGGTAATTTCCCTCATATTCTACTGTTGTTGATTACCATTTCAAAGATTCTGTGAGGTTCTTCTGAGTACAGTTTGTAAGGCGAACAATCAAATAAAGCGGGTTTTGTGGATAACCGTGACGCACAAATAAATCAACACGGACGTTCTTAGAGGAAATAGAGATGCAAACTAGCGACAGCTTCAGTGATAATGGTAAGAAACTATTAGTTAGACCGTAATTTCCCTAGACGAATTCAAAATGTTACTTTTCAATCAGCAGAAGCCTAGAACCATCACATTGTAGCATGCCTAGAGAGGACTGATGTTTGACCAGGAATATCACTAGAAAGTTAGGTGAGACACAGTAGCAAAAATTCCAGACCTTGGCTAAATTTGAATTGACAGCTAACACAATACGTTCAAACACGGCAAGTGCAGCACGAAATATTAGTCCAAAAATGAACAATCATGCTTAAAAGTGTGACATACAGCAAAGATACTCATGTGAAGGGTGCAATCGGACGATTTGATTTTTCTGAACCCGGTTGACTTTTCAAACTCGGTGACACAAGCAAAAGAATTATTTCTTTATTTATACGACTAGAAAAGAGGAAAGTGCTTGTCGTGGAAGCATCATAAAGGAAGCAGCGGATCGTCCGACAAAAAGCAGAAAAAACATGTTTGCAGGGTAGAGAAGACCAGTTCTATCGTATCAGCTAGGAATGTGATGTAAACAAAGGATTCGAAGAATCTGTAAGAATGCTGAAAACTGTGTATTTCGGTAACAAACTAGTTGACAATGTCTCATCATATAACAAATGTATACCGAATGGTTTTCAGGCTGGTTGTCCTGGCCACCTTAACAGGAACCATTTACTAGTTTTATACAGGTCAATTCACGTTTGGACAGGGATAACGAATGATCATCAAAGATCGTAACAAAAGCGGTTTTGTGGATGATTTCTCGAGGTTGTTCTTCCTCAGTGCCTAATCTAGTAACTTATACTCATGACGGATGAAACCAGATGTAAGACCAGTCTCAAGGACTGACATTCGATGACATCTGTTAGGCACATCCATTCCTTTACATTCAAAAGAAAGCTATCTTGCTATATACAAAGATTGCCAGTAGTACCTGCTGTTTCTGCCTACAACAGCCAGTTTACTGCGAAACGCCAGGAGGGTAATTTAGATTAATCTAAGGAACCACCGAGAGAACCAAAGAGTTTTACAAGTCGAAATTCGGGAAATATTGTATACTTGAAATAACTCGATGCATTCGGAAAAACTAAAGTTTAACCTAACCAACTTTTACCATTTGTTGACAATATTTGAAGTTAATAAACTTATGTAGCTTGACACGTAGTTATACGCAACCCGTTTGGTTTTCAATGATATTTTTATACTTGGTTTCATTTTGTCCATCCTAGGTATACCGGAATTTTTAGAATCATGGGGCTATGTGTTAGCTGGACATAAACGTTTTCCCTACATTCAGTGGCGTTACTTTACAAATAGTCTCTTCATTAATGCTGTTAAAACATCCATTTTTCTGGTGGATTTAGGCAGGAAGGTACCGGTGGCTGTTGAGAGATGTTTTATTTAGAATGCTGTTTGTGAAACCAAACTGCTAGGTTACTTCTCCAAATATAAACCAAGAAGAGTAATCCCAACGTTCACTGGGCTTCCCGCAAAGAAATGTAATCGATGTTTCCTGCTTCCATTGAAACCAACGGCTTTCATATAGTGAGCAAAATGTTCCGTAAAGAGCTCACATTCAAATTCACATATACTCCAAAATCTTACTAATATAGCATGCATGGCCTGTTCAGGTTTGTGCAACTTGGTGACACTCATTCATGTTCGTTGAAGAACACGAAATTGTGTGGCTCGCCAGCTGCACTCATAATTTTAACCAACAATCAACAACCAAGTCGGAGTGCTAGTACAAACTGTCCAGCAAGTGAAGCTCAAAAGGAAGAATCTCATATAAAAAGAAAGAAATGGTGAACTAATATTACGCTTAATAAGTAACACTTATTTCTACAACACCACCGGTCGTCTTGATATAAAAGGTGCCTAGTGAGGTGAAATAAAACTGACAGAATTAGGGAAAATGAAGTATATAAATCCCCTAAGAAGCCATCTTAACCTAGAGCGAGTGCGTAAGTAGATTATCCATATTACTCTCTGCTACAACGTCTTATAACGTCGCTGACAGTAAAGACCACCTTTTCAAGCAACATACAGCTGCCTGATAAGCGTCGCCGCTCTGATTAACCAGAACACTGTTTCACAGATATATCTGAAAGTTCCTTTATCCTCCTGTATTTCTCAATCAATGCTTTCTAAGATCAGCAACACGACAAGAACCGACGAAGTTTGTTCAGTTTAGTTCTGCTAATGATTTTTAATCGTTCCTCCGTTTAATGCGCTCTGTCTCTTCCGCAAGTTGAGTGTATCTTCTTCCGAGTATTGTGTTTCTGAATGTGCTTGATAATTAAGGCATAAACCTACAAAGGTCTAACAAAGATTTATCCGCGCATCGCTTTTATTTTCCAAAACTGTGGCTTTTAACATTACCTCGGACGTTTCGGCTGTTGTAACAGTTGAACTACATTGAGTCAAATGTATTGTGGCGGTTAATCAACACACTTAGGTCTTCTGCTCACTTAACCTGTTCTAACCTTCCGTCGTTTGACTGCTACTCGTTGTTTGCTCATACTCCTCAATGAACAGTAGCTGGCATTTCCTAGTGTTTAGATCATACTTTGCCGAATTCATTACTCATACTCTAGTGATAGTAAGATCCCAGAAAACTTCGCAAAACCCACTTTCGTTCCAGTGCCCCTCTTACAGAAAACCACCGTATAAAACCACTGGACTAAGAAATCAACGGTGTATTTTTTAACAGAAAGATAAAGTTTGTTGAGCAATAAAAATCTCGTTACAAAAATCGTTTTTCGATTGAGATTAGTACAAATGGTAGATGTTGACAATGTCCAACTCCCCATACCCTATTCATCGTGAAGAGTAGCAGTGCCTTCTTCATTGAAATAATGTCGTGACAAATGGTCGGACACATTGAATTTGTAACCAGTTGTTTTGAGAATATTAACTCTTGTCTTATATGATTTACTAATGTATGAAGTATTTTGTCGGGCGAATTCACCAACGATCTTGATAGGGGTGAACCAACCGACTGCCTACTAAAAATGTTTACTATTTCACCAGACAACGAAAAGAGTGTTGATACTCTGTGTGGCCGGAAAATATCTGGTTGTCAGTAAACTTTACAGAACTTTTTGCAATAATTGGTAATATTAAGTTTAAGTTGAAAATCACTCATATTTGATCTTCGTGTCTTGGATGTGCACTACTGACGAGCTTTAATGACACCGGAATTTGAGTCTAGTGCTTCTTTTCTAAAGGAGCTGGTCGTAAAGTCCATCTGAATGTGACAGCTGTCATCAAATGTGAATGCTGTTGAACTTCACATTAATCACATCTCTGACTACTCACCCGAAACTGGTAATGGTTGACAACTTTTGTTTATGTTTGACCGAATTCTAATCGTCATGATCACAACCGAATTTCGTCATAAATATTACTGGTTGGTTAGTTTTTTCTCATCTGAGTGAAGATGAGAAAGTTTAAAGTGAAAACAACAGTTGAGTTTTAGCAAATATTTGTTTATTTAACAATAAGGCTTATGGAAGTGCGTGGTTAAAGGTAAAGTCAGTTGGTTCAAAATAACTTTTAGATTCATGTGAGCTATAAATAAATGAAATCATCGCAGGAAACTCATTTTTTAAATGTACGAATATGGTTCATGCATATAAAAACTTCCGGTTGAAAGTTGTCCAAATAGTTCCGCGAGTTTTATTTTGCGAAAATTCCAAATATTGAAGATGTTCTTGGAATAATGCTGAAGGTACACTTTGTTTACAAACTGAACACTCACAAGTGTTTTCGAGTTTTGCGTTCAGATGAGTGGTCCGGTGCTTCTTTCAAAAGTGCGAGGCCTTCAAATTGTCCCTGTCCAAGCTTGGTGATGATTTTTTTAACACGAGTTTATCATCGTGTTTAATCTATTCACAGTTCTTCAACAAATCGAACAGTGTAATGTTGTATTATCCTGAGCTTGTTGCTGAAACCTTCTGGAACTCGGGTTCACTAGTAGTTGTAACTTACGTTACAACTCATTGCCAGATATGTTGCGGAAAACCCCGAATCCGGATCGGACGTTACCAAAATACCAAAGTTGGTCTAATGCACGCAGTTATCGATTTTTTCATCAAGAAGTGAACTATTCAAAGAGGAGTATCTCAAGACTTATCATATAAGTGTAAGAATTAATACCTATTGAGTGGACCACTCCAGACATTTGCGTAATTCAGCTCATTGATTGACAAATTATTAGTCTGAAGTATCACTATTACTGCCAAATTATACCGTTTTTTATTCGGCCTGAACAGTTGTTGATTTTGGTAACAGTTTTATCACTGCGGCGTGCACGCATCTATTAACTGGTAGCTATCACATCACTACTTGTAAGCCATAGAATGGGAATGGTGCTAAACACGATATAAAGTAGAAGTTTCAACATTTTTTGTAAGTAATGGTTTTGCGACTGTGTTATTTTTTCGGTTTTGTGTGGATTAAATAAATAAAGTAGATTAAATGGAATAGTAAATTTTGATAAAGTTGGGAAAAAGAGTGGTCACTGACACAACTCGGCAACGTTTCAATGAGAAACATTTAAGCGCCACTTAATACGTGATATTGTTACCCTAGGCACCTTAATCAAACAGGACTGGTAACGCAGAATATGAGTGAACATTAACGTTTATATGCAACCCCTACTTTGTGAAAATGCTTTAAAGTAAGCAGACAAGGATAATAGGGACTATGTTAATTCTCGTGGAGAGCACTATATAAAAATTATGACAGTCAGCTGTTAGATAAAAATTCCATTTGCACACTTAAAATTCAGGGTATCAAAGCCACACTGGTTTTGATTCAGTATCTATAGCCAAACAATTTGCCGCAAATTAACTACGGTATCATCGAGCGGTAGACAGTAACGGACCGAGTTCGTGAAAGCGTCTTGGAGTCCATTTATCTATAGTCATCAATAGCAGACAGCCTGAAATAACGTTTTTGAAACCTAGTTAGGTATTGTCAAGATTCTCCGTCAGAATCGTCTCACTGGTTATTTGCAAAATAAGTAAATGATAGATTACTTCATGTGGGGTCGCATTTGTAGTGGAAGGAAACTACACTTATATTGACGTACTGTTTACTGATAACTAAGACAGACGCAAACAAACTGAAGTAGGTGAGCTGTTTGTAGCAGAAAAGGTCGATCTTACCCTTCGGTCGCTGTGCATCGTTGGTTGCAAATAGGTATTGATGAATGCAAATGGGCGTGAAATATGAATGAGTGTTATATCACAGATTGGACAGTACATGTAGTATGTACACACATGTAGGGTCACAACGTAATCCCTCTGTTCATACGTTAGATAAGAAACGGTGTTGGGGGAAACTGACCGATCGTTGAGATTGTTGTCACCGTTCAGCCAGACTGGTGTAGTTAGTTCCTCAGAGTCACATGCTATAATACATCACACAGTCGGGTTCGGAAAAAACAAAGTAGGTCTGGGTCACGCTGAACTTTTACGTATTCACGTCAGCAAGTGTTGACTTAAGTGAACCGGTGTGCGTAAGCTAATGACAGACGGGTTTAAGAAAAATATGGACTTATATGAAAAGGTATTGGATGGATGTCAGTATATGGTGTGATTCGAGAAACTTGTCAATTGCCTACGTCCCAGTAGAAGTGATCTGCTTAACTACGGTTGTTTTTCAAAAGCAACAACCATAACGGTCATAATCTTGGGACCATGGTGACTTAGTGGCAACTGGATAGCAGTGGGGTTTTTTATGCTTGCCATGTACGTGTTCCGCTCTTGAAGGAGAGGTGCAAGAGGGTAGCTATTAATTCGATACCGAGGCAGTGCATTTGGCTTAGTGTTTTGTGAAGTTGGTTCTCCTGAATAGCAGAACAGAGGTTACCGGAATACAACTATCCAACAGTGCATACTAAACTGTTTAACACTCGTAATACAGTTCAGAATGCGACCTCAATCCAGTAGTGCGACCTTGTGACAGATGAGTTATTTTGTACTTACTGGATGGGTTGAATATGCAAGAGTAAGTGAAGTTTGTGAGTAATTTCAGCTACTGAGCACATAAATTACTTAGCATTATCTTCGTTTGAGATGTAAATTACACAGACTTGGTTGTTTGTGTGATTATCAACATGTCTGACATGACAAGGATGTGACATCTTGAGGCATAATCACTGTCCCCCTGATTTTAATCCTTCTGAGCTCAAAGTCACAACTCGATGCCTCAAGTAATATTTCTTATCCGTTCTGGTTCTTTCAAAAATTTAATAAAAGTTTTGCTTAGACATAAGATTACCGTTTCAAGTTAGAAATCTGTCTGCCACTTAAACAGTTTCAGTATCACTTGAACTGAGGCGTTTACTCACTTTGCTCGTTGGAAGACTCCTAATTTCGCATAACCACAAGTATGATTTATTTGGAGGCCCAGGTGCCTTCATTGGGTAATCTGTACATAGCTGGCATACCAAGATCGTGTTATTCTGTGTTCTGAATTATAGATTTCCTGGATATGACAATAGTGATCACCGTCTGTGCACAACAAGAAATGGTAGGGCGGTGTTTTATTTCCTTCAACTATTTCCAGTAAAGGAGTGAAATACCGTTAAACTAGTTAATCGAAACACGCATATTTGAAATAACACCTGTTGGCTTTCTCTACATGCTCGACACAAAGTTATCACGTTCACAGTGGGCAGTCGAAGTCAACGTACGAAATAGAGCCAGTCCAAAGAAATATGAAGGACAATAAAATTATTCTTGATGAGGGCCTTTTCAGAATACTGCATAACGTACGAGGTTTGCTAAATATCTAACTTATTTCTTTATTATTGTAACGCACTGCCATCTCCATCTGATATAAACACTTCCGTTTCTGCTTTCAAGTTTGTTTCTTGGCAGAAGACCTGTAGACCATGTGCCTACTTTTGAAACCAGTTGTACTATATATACTTTTAAATACTTGTAACGGAAATGCCAGTGGTCTGTCATGCTTCCTGAGACTTATCAGCTTCCACAGACATTCCTCATTCCATCACAGTTGAACAGAGGTCAGTGCCATGCTCCAAACAGAAACACCGTATATTTGTGATAGAGTATCCCATGACTCTTGCTGTAACTTTCCAGTTTGAATGACATTAATTTTGAAATTGACTGAAGTGGAAACGCATGAAGCATTATTTACTAACTGCATTGCTACAGTCGCCATAGTGAATAACACAGTAACTTTGATCAAACACAAATATGTACACGCGGGCATCATACTGTCAGACACTTTTGTCTGTTAACAGTCTCGCGCCACCCATTCCCCTGTATTTCTCTTAAGGCCCTGATACCGATTTCCTTCCCGGCAGCCTTTAACACACCTCTACACGAGACCAGACAACTGTGTCTTGTTATCGCTACGCTTAAACCTTTTACATAATGTTTATGAGATGACTGTTCTGAATAATAATCGCGCTGGACACTATCTTATTAAGTTCACTTTTCCTTCACGCAATGCGTTAAATCAAGGAGAAGATAATAGGTAGACGGCGTTCCTTAATACCACCTGTTTGCTTGAGTGTTCTGTATAGGTTGATGTAACAATCAATGAACATAATACACTTAACTTATCATACCAGTGAATGTAAATCAGGTGCCTGCATCTGGTGACAACTGTTGGTGTCATGAAAACGGCTTAGCCTTAAAATTATTTTAAACAACTATAAGAATGTGCGCGCAGGGGTTGTTTCTTACTTAGTTTGAGAATTTCATCAGAAGGTTGTCGACTGCAGTGAATACAAGAGTTCACTTAGCATTAAGGAACCATTACAGTGTCAGCCGTTTACTCACAATAACGAACTTGTGACAGTGGTGCCTTACTATATGTGATACACCAGGTTGATAGCGGCCAACTTGATTGTCGTCCTCGATATTAATTGTGGCGAGAAATTAATTCAGTTCTGTCGGAGCGAAATTTGTGTTACCGCTCGAAATGACTGAAATCGACATGTTCAGTCCGCATAATTATGCAAGCGAACAGATTAATTTTTTTCAGGGGAGCGTGTTTTTAACTGGCTTTGTTCATAATCCATTCCTCGCTACTTTCTACTAAAAAACACAAAACGGAAAAGTTGGCACACAGTCTTTTCGAAAAGGTAACAGTTTCTATGATTCACTGAGCGTTATTGAACGTGCGTAGGTTCGACGAACTGGGTATGAGTGATCATTTTGTTCAGCTCAGAAATCGATTGCTATGGCGTCTCGAAGCGTTCGAGCAGTAACTGTTGTATTCTGTGGGTGACAAAGCTCAATGACCACATGACTAAAGACTAGGAGACCAACAGTTAATTTCATGAGACAAATAGTGTAGACTGTGGCCCCATTTTTATTCGCCAAATTACCCAAAATGAAGTGGAGAAACTTAACGCTAGACCACTTAGTCAAGTTTCGGTTTGCATAGAGGTCAAGTTTTCGTAATCCAGACACTGCAATTCGTGAATAATTCACAAGTCATACGGGCCTATAAGAACAAACAAATCAGCCATGTCCGTTCGGTTTTGCGAATGTATCGAATAAGAGCAACCACGTCAAAAGCCTTCTTTATCATCCAGTAGGATTAAACCCTGTTTTATTGTTTGTATCTTAATTAATTATAAGCCTTCAACGTTCAAAGCTCACAAGCACCTTCAATGTGACGCGCACTGAGTACTCACAAAATCGCGCGTCCTTTGGTAAGGCCTCACTCTTCATATCCCTGGTGGAAACATGTACACAGCTGCACGTACACAGTCCTTTCCGGTCGATTATTAATTGCATCCTGTTGTATTAGTTACTTTGTCCTTCTCGTGACTTATCTATGGATAGTTACTGGAAGAGTTGAAATTTCACCTCCGTCCTGTATGACTAACCGTGCATTCCCATTTGGGGACTAGTTGACCGCAGTGCATTACCCCTGCTCAAGACATCAGAAATTCAGGTGTTTTGAACCTCTGGCAAGATCGTTTGTCTACGCACCCCTTGAGTTTCCATGTTTATAGACTGACCTGCTTATCTTTTAGGTTGTCACACACTACTTGACCAGACTAAGATCAGTCAACTGGTCACCAGATACGGATGTACGTTTCTTCAGGTAGGTCTAACAAATTTAGCTGATTACCTCATTTTTGCGTGAAAAACCGTGTTCACGCTCGACAGTTCACCAAACAGGCAACCCAGCTAGTATAAACAGAGATAAAGAATCCTTACTTGACCTATTCTGTCATGTTACTTAATGACCAGTCTTATATACCGCAGTGATTTAGAGAGACAGTCTGGTTAGGACTTTGATAGCACCGGGCATATCTATATTAGATCGCCTTCACGGATGTGCTTTGGTAGTGAACCACGATCATGTGAGTTTGCGATAGAACAATATTCGTAGCCGCAGCATAACCGTCTTCTGACTAGTGAACAAGCGGTCTACAAGGCACAGCATCTTGAAAGAACACTCCAACTGCCGAACGGCTGACCGTGACTGCAGGGGTATTATTTCGTACGGTCGAAAAGCTTTTGTTGCCGTTCAAAACCTGATACAACATCGAATACACCCACTGTGTGCACTAATGTCCAGCGTCGAACACCAAGTTTTATTTAATGTGTCATAGTGTTAGAAAAACCACTTACTGTCAGATATGACAGATTCTTGATACAGATAAGGTCGTCGAAGTAGTTTTCACTCATGAAGTTTCGGAAATCAGACTTCTGGGTAAGAGACCTCAAGTCTGATTCCTCAAGTAAATCACTGCGGTTAAAGCCGTCGGAAACAATTAAAAATCATTCGACAGGAATATTATTGAACCACCGCAACTTCTCATTTTTCCCACGCCACATTTCACCCCCGGTTTTTCTGTTAGTCCTTTACCTCCGCGTCACAGCTGTTTCTTAAATCGAGCCACGGCGAGACTGAACTATGAAGCGGTGTGACCTGATTGGTAACACAATCTAAAGAGATGGAGTAAGATGGTTTCTTATTGAAGTGATTGGGTTGATCGTTGAGTCGATGTGAGGGAAGTAACAGAAGGGATTAGTTGTCGAACGAAAGTCACGCCAACTTGGCAAGTTTTTTAACATATTCGGGAACAGTTCGGCTGACACCCAACCTGAGCACACTGATGATGGATCACGCTTGGTCAGGTTTTGCTTTTCAGACTGTCCACAGTCGGAGTAAAGAAATGTCCTGTGGTTTAATTCATTGAAACATGACAAGTTTTTAGGGTCAGATCTTACCTCTCAATCATTTTTCAAAAATAGTAGAAACAAAATGGTATCAGCTTCGATAAAACTTTTTTAAGCGGCTTGGGAAACTAAAAATGTTGGTCAAAATTGCTAATAATCAACGGTTACTCTGATTTCCAAACTAGGAAGCCTAAAATCCGTGGCAACCACATAGACAGTGGTCTAGTGTCCGTTGAGTTTAAGTTACTCACTGGCCTTATTCTAAAATAGTACAATGAATTCAGAGAGTGGAATGGGAGGGAACAGAGAAGATTCCGACTAGGCTTATTTTCACTGATCACACTTTTATTCTGTGACGGGTATTGAAGCATCGTTAAGCATTCAACGGTCGTCATCTTTCTTCGCCTAGTTACTGCCTTTGATTGAGTTGCCCACAGGGTCTCGCAAAACCGTCACTCGCAGATGAGCTGAAATCGTTCTATGCTTACTGTACAAATAGGGCGACTGGTTACGGATGACTGTCTCAAGAGCTTATCTCTTTTACTGGTGTTCGTTAAGTCATTCCGATCACCTCATTCCTGTTTAGTTCTAGCTTGGAAGTTATTCGGAAAAATGTACGCCAGAAATCCAGTGAGCTTGATGTTGTGCTTCTTTTTGACGGTTAGTTGAGTGACTTGGAATATGACAATGATACTGTCTTGTATAGCCCATCCCCCGAAAGCGTGCGGACCATGCTGCGTAGAATGACTGTGGGAACTGGTGTGTATGGGATACGATTCGTGATTTCAAAGTGAGTAACTACTACAGGATCACGGTATTCCCATTTCCACAACCACAAACGGACACATATACTTGGATGGCACCATCTCGTCAGCTTGTACTGTTACTGATTAGATAGCAAAAGCACAATTGGCGCGCTCTACCTTTCTCAACCCGCATTATCTGTGGCGCGTAAATAATACCTAATTGTTAGTAAATGGAATGGTACTTAATGCGCGTATGTTCTGTTTTGCTGCTTATTTTGAAAACGTGCCTGTTCTTGAAAAAGACTCAATCGGTCTGACCATTGATGTTTCATCAAATTAGTCCATGTCTACTGGGATAACTGCACCAGCAATGAGATCTTTTGCCAACGTGTGTTACGGAACGCTCGGCAAACGCAATCAATTGTTTATATAAACGGGTTGTTATGATTAGGTCATGCAAACCACGTGCCAACTGAATGGTTTCTTAATAGGCGTTATTCAGTGAGATTACCAGCAGTTGTGTGAAACCTCACGAAAATTAAGCAACGATTTGGTTACAAAATTTGAAGACCCTTATAACTTTGGTGAGTAATGCTGATGAATATCCTTTGTACGGCTTAGTATCCATGATCACTCGAATTGCTGGTTAGGTAACCTACTCAATTTAGCAACTCGCCGCAGCCAACGACCCGCATGTATCAACGGCGCTTCTGGTTCCCTTGTCTAGTCTTGTTTTTATGTACTTCCACCTTTTTTGGTATATGTATATATTCTTCCGGGATATTTCATTTCACTGTTTTGTTTGGCACCGTCTCAGACTACATTATCTACGGGTGATGTCTACGATCATTTCAGACGAATACACGTGGAAATAGACGGAAAATAGGCGAAATGTTTTGAGAGAAGACCTTACTGCTTGAGTTGCACGAAGATACTTTACAAACTCCATACAGCCGTCACATATTCATCGCTCTTTAAGACAAAATGCCCAAAATAACTGCCAAGCTGCTTGTTGTAACTGAAGTGAAAAGAATGCCTAAATCATAATCAGCGTGGATAGTTACACTCCGACACGTCGGATTCAAAGTAATTGTGTCGTTCTTTAATTCAGTTTGAGGTATTTCGGCCAGATTGTGACATTTTAGACGGCCGTCATGATACGAAGTTGAACATACTGTGAAAGAATCGCTTAAGCATGGTGATTCATACGGAACTGTTGAGAGGCGTTAGCACCGAGTTTCCATTTGTTTAGTATAAGACAGTCGTCGACTGACACTGAAACATTAGTTCTAAATATTAGTTCACACTACCCCCCGCCATGTTATTTCTTTTGTATCGCTCAAACTAAGAGTTAGTCCACTCCCACTCGAGCAACAGGTTCATGCACGTTTCTCGTTAAGTCCAGTCGGATTGTTATATGCATGACATGAACAAACCAGTTAATACTATATTTCCGTTTACAAAGCAAACCAAAACACAGGGTACTGTGCCTGAATTGTGGTAAGACAAAGACAAAACAAACGAATTACTAAAATTGGAAAATACGTTGGTACATATTTAAGTCTTGTTGAACAAAATTAAAGTGGAATACGTTTTGTTCATTGAGGTAATGCTGTAAAGCAGTTCACGTAAACATCCGACAGGTAACTTTATTATAGAGTTGAATCGTTCCGTTTGTGGAGAATGCGTTGGATCAGATGGAATCAGATGTTTTGATAAATTGTGATAACATTTTCACGTGTAGCGATGGATGTTGTAACACTCGACATGGATTCCCAGCCGTTTACAACCAGGTCTACAAAGAGTGCGGATGAGCACTAAAGACAGTACGGAAGAAAAAACCTAGGTAAACGTTAGTGCGAAATTCAAGAAAACTGTTGTTTTTGTCACTCACGTCACATAATATGCTGGATGAGTAACTTCAACGACCAAATTGAGAGTGTGGCTGTACCATTTGCACCCAGAAGTTAGATAACTGGGTGCATATTTCACATAATCAATGCGAAGTAATTAGACAGTGCTGGTGTGGAGAGAAATCAAATAAGTGGTGGGATGGCTTTAAAACAGAGAAGACGATATACTATGACAAGTGTGAAAAATCTTAAATAAATGTTGAGGGAAATAAAAGTGGATGACATTGCAGAAATCAGTTTGTACATAGCAATCTCATCGTGAACGCTTTTATTTCTCCTACTGCAGTACATTATGTATAGTTTATTAAAAGAAGACTTACATGAGTGATACAAGAAACGTGAAGTCAAATAAGTGGACGAGAAAGATTGGCGTCTTGCAAAGGTCAGCATTGTGGAATATGCATGTAGGCGGTTGCTAGGCTTACAAATCGATAAGGCAAGTGATCTACCGGAACTTATGCACCCGAAATCCTTCAAGGTTAAAAGACTGTCTTGATCAACTCGTGATGACTCTGTAATGAATAACTTCAAACAACTGCAATAATGAATGAGAATAAACAAAACTTCAAAGTAGTTAATCCGAAAAAACTAGTCCACGGACAGGTAATGTCGTAATAAGCGATAGAATGTTTACATAAAAATTGAACATCACACACAATTAATCACAGCTGTCGCCACCCTATGGACTTTTCAGTCGGCTTCTTTCAAAAAGAAGTACTGGACTCGATCTCGTTAGAGCTCGTCATTAGTGCATATCCGGTCGGGACTAGAAATTCGGTCACGCTTTCAAGAGGCAACCGTGTTTACTACTGAACCCTTGACCTCACATTAGGCAAGAAAGAATTATCATACGTGAACTCCCAAAAACTTCTGCTTGTGACTAGTGATCAGATTGCTCGATCGCCTCGATAAGAGGCACAGTAACTATCTTGTTAACTGTAATCGGTGATCACTCGACCACTACTTCTATCCAAGTGGGAATCACAGGATCCATTAACTTGCTGAGCGGTATTTTGATTAATGATGAGTAGTAAGGGATTTTGATTCTCAAGTAGACCTGATATCACTCACAGTTGATTGCAGCTGTTACAACCTCATCGTTTACACTAAATGTAAGGGGTAAAAACAAAGGCACCTGTAATAGTAATGAAAAAATGCTCCACCTTGACAAACGATCTTCGGTTGCAGTTGTATTAAACAGGCTAACTTAGATGCCCACACACTTCAACGGAACTGTAAGAGATACCACATATATTTTTATTCACGACGCATTGCTTAAACACAGTCAGGAAGTATATCTATAGATGAATTGTGTAATAGTAAGATTC
Organism: Paragonimus heterotremus; assembly: GCA_013368495.1. Taxonomy (NCBI): domain Eukaryota; kingdom Metazoa; phylum Platyhelminthes; class Trematoda; order Plagiorchiida; family Troglotrematidae; genus Paragonimus; species Paragonimus heterotremus. The sequence continues at coordinate 20,786 of LUCH01005389.1, read as the reverse complement.
ACAGAAGGATTACAGTTTTCAGATCACTCCCGGACAATGCTAGCAAATGATTATATATCTTGTATTCAGGTCGGTAAACACATTGTAATCTCTGTACAAGATATGCCTGATAAACTGTCATTCTTGCTCACGTTATTCTTGTAAAAAGACAAACTTTGGCAATCAGTAGATAATGAAATAAGGCCTCATGACCAGAGTGATGTTATCTCTCACAGGACTAAGTTTATTTTACCCTTTGTCTGCATTCAAAGGTGAGACTTCTTTTTATTCAACCCAATTATTATAACTGATATGGAAGATTGGCAAATGCGGTCTACTCTAATCATCCGTCCTAAAGCGAATCCACCAGTATGCTTACGTCAGTAGCCGAAATTCAGCTTCCAACTGTGTTAGTTCACCGAATTGTTCTTGTGGATATGATTTAATGGGTTACACGGACAGGTGCCTATCTGATATCATCCGTGAGTATCACTCATCGTCGGTCGGCTGTGGCGTTATCAAGTCACTTGTATTTCTGATTTATTTTATGCTGTAAATCCACCACTTTCGTCCTGCCCGATATACAGCCAGACACAACTTAGGGAATGATAAGGGGTATCAGCTTCTGGTCACAGCTGAGGTAATCCGAATTTGTTTGCATACTCCAGCTTTATATGCTCAGGGCCACTTTATTCAGACCTTGTTCATGTCGTAGTCCACCAACCACTCAATAACCACTCAAACATCGAGTGTTCAAACTGTGGCCTAATTATTACGTAACCGTTTTGATGGGACCTTTTCAGCTTTTAGTTACGAAGTGTCTTGTATCGTAGCTAAACTCATGGCTCGATTTATTTCATCCGTCTTGCAAACGTCGTTTCATAAAAACGTTATGTGTTTACTTTTATGACAGCTAACTGGAAACGAGTTTGTTGACTGCACTGCTGTACTGTTTCTACAAGTACAGAAAATAGAATCTGATTTTTCAGTTACCACAACCCTCGTGTTCCACTGTACCATCAACTGTTCCTGTGTTGATCCTAACTACAGCTTAAGCATGTGAAAGAAAGTTCTCGAAAGTTCAGGCCAAAATGTATCTGGTTACCTGAAACACGTTCACTTTTAGGCAGATTTCCTAATAGCTGTCTTATTCAAAATGGTTTCACTTATATTCCACCCTTGCCTTTTGTCATTCGACTGAGGTCCAAAGCGTTTACAAATACGAAGTTATCACGGTGTGTGAATGTTTGGAACAGCTGTCCCGCTGGCCCATAATGAGTCTATAAATTATGAACAGATTATGAGATTTTCACATCATTTTTGGATGCAGATGTACTTGTTGGCCGGTTTGTGGGAAATCTCCTATCAACACTTCCGACACCTCCATCACGTGCTGATGGGCTTCGTACACTCGATGAGACGATGTTGTTGCCTCCTTTCTGCATCAAGTCTGCCGGGATACACTAAATATTTAGTCATTTCCAACCTTTCTGAACCGTGAGACTGCGACAAGGACTGAGCTCTAGCCAGTTGACCGTGTGGAATTCTGCTGCAACTTAGTACAACAACATTCCTTTGTTCGAGCATTATGGAACGAAACCTGTCCGCTACGCCTTCAACAGCCACGCGCAAGGGAGGTATTTTAACAAGGCTTTCCCCTCTACACGGTGTTAACGAAATTATGCGGTGTATGTAAAAACAAGCAAACTTGTGGACGCACAGTACTTGCTAGATAGCGATACTGTTCACAGTCTGTTTCTTCTTCTGATATGAAGTGATCCAACAGTGACTTCCAAAGCATATGAACTAACTCCATAGTCCCTAGGTCGTAACACTAAGATGCCGTTGAAAATTGGTCCATTTTCATTGGTCCGTCTAAACAGAAGATTCTTATGAGCCCCATAATTCTTTTAGTAACACTTATAAAAGGGTCATCCTCAATTCAGACAACAGCGCATTAATCTTCACAAATTTGCGCCCTATGGAGTTAGACGTAGTGGGGGAGGCTTCAGAATGGAAAGTTCTATAAGCGCATTCAACAGGTTTAGCATAATTTATACCATCATTCACAGCTGTACAACAGTGGACAGACTAACATTTCCTGCCACCTTTTTCACCAGGTCTTTTTTGCTTATGGATACAAATACCTTAGTGGTGGCATTCTAGTAGGCAGCGCCAAATTGATGGTGACGTTGAGTGGGTCTGCACCGATGCCGAATAGAAAAGTGCACGTAATAAAAATTTAGCAAATCGTGTCCTACATGTTTATTATATTCACGGGAATGAATACGGGATTTTAACTTTTTACCGTAGTACTGAGGCGCACCATTGACGATCTGGCACAAGTGCGGACCTCGAGTTCACTACTTAATTCCAAAACGGACTTGCTGAACAGTCTATATGAATAAAAAACCGCAATGAACTACGAGTGGTATTCAATTTATATCAGCTAACCCCCAGACTACTTACCAGTAGTACTGGTATTTGCAGGCAGTTTCCAATAGAAGATTGGGGACAAACAGTGAACTGGTCAACGTTACAACATTCTCCAACATTCACTCACGTATAACAGCACAACTGGAATCGGGCTGGGGGCAGTGTAAGGCTGTTCAGACCTAGACAACGGCTGTTTTGGGAGGTTTTACTGTTCAAAGAAGATCCCTGTTGTAAGAAGATATCAGCCATACGGATTGTTTCTTCTTCTGTTTTTCTTTCTGATAGGTTCGTTGTGTTTGGCAACTGAAGTCAATCCCACACGCGAGTTGTGTTGACATGTGTTTCTGTGAAAGAAAGAGGGGTGGCTTTGCGACGATAGTCGTAGGGTTGTAGGGAGTGAAATGTCATCTAAACGAAACAATACGTTATATAACTGACTGGCTGTTTATCGGTTTGCCTGCAGGCATCTATGGGTGTTCTGATTTATCTACTGAAAATTCCTCAAGTATTTCGTGCAAGTAGTTAGTACCACGGACCATCCGAAGTGTGTTTGGCAGGTGGTTTAGCCCAGTGGAGCTATATCAACACCATCTACGCCTGGAATTCTAAACCATATACTGTTAGCCTATGTAAGCATTGTAGTCCACACAATTATCTGCTAGACCACAAAGATTTGACCACAGATTTGCAAGGATGTATGTGAACTGCTTTTTATAAATGTCGTATTCCTTATCACTTATAAGCTAAAACTTTCGTCTATTTTTGAATACCCTGTAGTAGTTTGGTTGCTCATTGTCTGATATACAGTTCGCATATTTAATCAGATTATGAGCACGCTTCACCAGCTTGCATATTGTTGATGAGATCCAACAAAGGAGAGGAAACTGCCTACCGCTTTGTTGGTAACAACTCTCAATAAATACTTGCGGAAACCTCTCTAAGCTTTTTATAAGGTAGTGACCAACGCCTACCATAACAGAATTCAGCTTATGAAGAATGGAATTGAAACGAGCTAGAAAAGAAAAACTCCAAGTGAATTTCATCAACGTTAATTCTCCAGTCAGCACTGTCAATACTGTGGTGAAAATTAATATTTTTCGCAGTTGGGTTGGAGAATTTTGAGGAAAACCTCTCACCATATACCGCTCCCATCGACTGTGCGTATTCGATCTGTTTTTGGGCGAGATAAATACAATGTCACAAATGAAGTTGCTCAAATCGGTTTACGGAAATGATTGAACATTAACTCACAACTGCGACCTATTCGTCTCATCCTGATCAAAAAGTCGCTCAGATTAATTAAGTTAAGTGCAGTTTCTTAAAATGAAATGCAAAAACCTTCGAAGTCATCCATTATCGGTTAATCAGACCCAGTTCATTGACACTTTGACTTGTACCCCTCAACACTATTACCACAGGTATGTGCCCCTAGGTTAGTACGGTCGTCCGTCTCCTTGGACTACGTGACCGGTGGCTGCTTTGAACTGGACTCTGAATTGCAAAATCCGTCTGCTTATTCTGCTTCGATGTCTATATGCCAGGATATACCAAAAAGTGCAAACATAATCGATCTGAGGCATTGTACGATTGGTGCAACGGTTGGTCGTCATCCAAGTGCTCCAAACGAGTTGTTTATGGGAGGACCGTACTTTTACTACGGCAAAGGTAAGTTTACAGTATGAACTCGACGTTTTGTATTTTATCAACAACTTGTTATATACCCAAAAAGTGACCTTGGCACAACTGAAAGAAAGCAGCATATTAGTTTTCATCTACTGAATGATTTATTCGTGAAAATGACGCAATTTAGCAGTTCGATCCAATGATAACTGGATCCAGTTAACTCTCATCAAGAGGATGTCAGGAAGGATGTTATCAACACAAAAATTCCCACAAAAGTTATCAACTTGTAGTTCGCCTACGGGTTCCGGCTGTTCTGATTCAGAACCTTCAAATGTCAACAACGGTGTGTAAATCCAGAGCTTGAGAGAACCGTGATTATGAAAACGAATTCCCAATCAATGACCAAAACTTATTCACACGGAATTTTACATATGTTCAGCAACAGACCTCAGCAGAATCTTTCTGAGACTTAGCAGCTCAACTGATAAAGGATGATACTCTCATCTTTGATCCACCAGTAGAATCATGGAGTGAATTCTAACAACATAACTAATGTAAATATCCGTAAATTATCCCGACAGAAAATCAGGAGCTCCCGCGAAAGAAGTTTTCAGACAGTTTGTGAGACCTACATTATTGCCAGTAGTTCTTTCCACAGTTTTCTAGAGTTCAGTGTTCATATTTGATATTTTTGCATTTTACCTGAAAGGTGTTTGACAACGAAGATCTAGTAGATCAAAAATTTGAATACTTCTTGAATCCGTATGTGTTGCTTCACTGGTTTGGTGCACACCGTGAGATTCGTAACGTGCTTAATTGTATAGGTTGAACATCATTCATAGCTGATCGCTGTTGTTGCATTTTCGTATACACTTCTGTCAGATTCTTTCGAAATAAGACATTACAGTCAGATTTAGCTCTTATTGGATCTCGTCATCAATGAACACACTTGCCACGATAGAGATTAGAAATCCGGCAATGCTTTCATGAGACAGATGTGATGATCATTGCAGCATTGACCTCGCGTCAAGAACTACTGCCGTGTCATGTGCAAACTCTCCACCAAGTCAGCTTGCGAGTAGTGAACGTGTGTTATACTTTTGTAATGAAATGATTTTATGATATTAACACAATAATGTAGACGCACTGAGGAGAAGTATGTAAAAACAATACCCTTTTAACCTCCTCTGATTACTAGGAATGGGAGTCATTCTTGACACACAGAAGTTCACACACTCACAAACCTCTGTGGAAGGACTGTTGCCGAACATGCTTATCGGTAAGTTTTGTGAATGTCTGTAAATATTAAAAGCAAAACCGTCGAATGCTGATGAAAATTGTGAAATGTCTGGTCTCCTCTGCACCTTAAAATCTCAAACTTACTACTTTGATACAATGTTTCAGATTGACATTTTACTCCGACAGTTCGTTAAATTGCTGGAACCTTACTAGTTACCGCGATCATCATACAACCAGCTGACAATCAGCCTGACAGACTGTGGATCCGTTATTCGACAACAATCCGCAAACAGATCATATAAACAGCCGTATGCGCACGTGCATATTATCTGAATACAACATCAATTTGCCGGAGTTTCAATGTAAAGAACAGTGCTTATTGCTGTCTAAACAAGCATGCCCATTTAATGATTTTTGATCATCGACTTTCTTCAAAACCCAACAAAATGGTATAAGAAGCAGTTGATTCCTATGATCAGCTTGAACAAAAGCATTTAGGGCATGAAAACCAGTAGATACAGGTATTTTGTATTGGCTCTTCAGTACCAAATCCACAACGACGTGATGCGGCTTTTTATGCCAAACAACCTTGGTAGTGGATAATTAGTAAACGGGTCAGGATAAGTCATTAAGTCCGGAGGGTGTTCAGGTTCACGGACAGTTGTTTCTGAACACAGAGTCGATTGATTGAGACTACTTCACCATACTGCATAAACCATAGATTAGAATGAACTAACAGGACTGTAAACGTACAAGATGGATCGATAGCTTAACCATTTGTCAAGACGTGTCTGGCTACTGAGGAAACTGACTGCCTACGTGTTTCGGCAACGGACTTTTCCGTCAATTTAGGCAAGTTTTCCATCACTCTGGAGACCAAGCATCTTTAGTTTCTGCCTATGCAACTCCCTTCGAAGTTATGTGTGAAATGGTAGAAGTGACACCAATGGACTGGCCTCCTTCGATTGAAGGCGATTGTAGTTTCCTGGTCCGAGAGTTTGCTTTGATCTCAGCTGCATTAAAGGTTTGCTTAAGTTAACATATCAATTATTGTGTTGTATTGTAATGTAACCACTCTTGAAAGGCAGTTGTATGTTGACGCTCTTTTGCCCCAAAGTGGGTGATAATTATTGTCTACAAAATTTTCGAGATAACCATCTGATTGAATAACAAAAGTGACCAAGTCTATTTCCTCCGGAGGACTGTCGTGAATAAAAGTTCGCCTTGCTTGTGTGAACGGAGTAGACACCAGTGTTTCTTTATGTTGGACGGGTACGAAGTTGCTGAAGATTAAGTATTCACCAGACCCTGTGGACTTCCTGTACATAGCTCCTCTAATCCAGCCGTTCTCTCGGCAAATTCTTGGTATGTAGCAATCAGACGACTCAAGCCAGCTGTCTGTGTTCAGAAACAACTGTTCGTGAACCTGACCCTTCCCCCTATCATAACCCGCTTATCGATTATTCACCCCTCAGGCTATCTGCTATAAAAAGCCCTACCATGCTGTTGTGAATTTGGCACTGACGAGCTGATTCGAAATGCTTGCACCCATAGGTTTTCTTGTTCTAAGTGCTTTGTTCAGACTGTTATCTGCTTACTGTTCCGCTTATATATTGGTGTGGATTGGGTGATGACAGTTGTCGGATTGTGTGCGGGATGAGTGATCAGAAAGCGTTAGAGTTGTCCAGCTGTCATTTGAAGATAAATAGTCCGGGCTGTAATTATTCGGATGTGGTAGCTCGAATGCTTACTGTCTCTCAATCGGTTCATCTGAAAAGGACCTATGAACCACATTTAGTGCAGATTGACTGAATGACGCATACACAAACCCACAATGCGCACAGTTACTTAGACAAGCTGGTCGAATCCGATAAGGCAAGCGCTTCCCACGTTTCACAAACGTACATACGTGTGCTCGTCAAAAATAGGTGCCGTGCCAGGTCGAGTGGCTTATCTCCATTGTGACGTATACCAGTACCGACTAAGCAAACATACACGCATGAGTTGCTAAATTGAGATGGCACAACCGCTTGTTGACTAAGATGCCCGAAACAAGTTCAAACAAAACTCTTCGTATGGTGAAGTTTTTGAAAAGCTGGTCCCGTATTCACGTCAGTTAGCAATGGAAGTGTGGTGGGATGCAAGAAAGCTATTGTATTTTTCTTGTACCTCTGATTTATTTCTGAAGGAAGATATGTAAAAACTCATCAGCACTCAAACGAAAGAAACGATAAGTCATCAGCTTTACGTGACGGTAAATGAAGAGGAGAAATCTGCTACTAATATTGAAGTACTATTTATTCCATTATAGCCAACAACTTCTTAAAACCACAACGGGATAATAGAAATAAGAAACCTATCCAACTGCCAGTGCAAATCTACGTTGTTAGGATAAGTCTTTAATGCTTCGAAATCTGAATGAAGTTAGTAACTTGAGGTAGAATCACCGGTTCCGTTCAGAAATACTTATGTTGTAATTCAAAGTCAAGTTGACTCGGTTATAACTTCTTTATGACGAAAAGTCATAGGTTTATCACCATATAGAACATCTGTTCTGTGCTTTCGTGTCGGTATGATTAATGAACACACGCTTTTATGATGAGGGCCAGGAGTGTTCTTTAAATGGCATTACAAGGAGCAATGCTCCATTTATGAAAGGACAAACAGAGAGATTAATTAGTTTCTGGAATTCTTTATTAAATCATCACAAATGTGTTCAACAGTCTGATTTTACTGGTGACTGCAGTGAACAAAAAGAGTGCCTTATTTTCAACGTGAGTTACATGGCGTACTTGAGAACCGCCAATGTTCGTGATGGTCGCTTTGTAGACCACCACATAGATACTTAGTAAAATTTCGGCTAGATGCAAATGGACCACCTGGTTTGATTGATGTTCACGGCAGCTACAAGAACTGAATAGACTAATTTCATTAACATAGAGTGGTTTATATGTTCGGACTGTGGTCATTCCGATGGCTGCTGATATTCGTTGTTTAATCATTAAGGCTGATTAGTGGGAACCTGGGTCAAAAGAGGAACTCATGTCCCTTCAGCACGTGTGGGATATCGATCGATGTGGAAGAAGTTGTCTGAAACTTTTAGGCAAAACCAGTTTGTCTGACTAACTTATTCCACCAAGTACCAGTAGAAGGATGAGTCCATGAACACTGAAATGCTAAGGATAAAAAGTTTGTACTCCAAGCACATTGTTGGAAGCTGTCATAAAGTGAATAGACTATGTGACGACGCTCCTAGAAGTATGCACGTAAGAGTCTATTAGCGTTGGCGCCTAATTATTTTCGCCTCAATTTCGATCCGATTGCGTGGTCCTCCTGTGACCGATTTCCGCAATGAAAGCCGAGCATATTTCGCACAACACTATGGGCAAATTTTAACCTTTGTTGTGATGGGTCTACGAAACATATTTTAATTGCACTTTTCGAAAAACAACGGATAGGTTGGTCTGTCTGCCAGATAGACAAAAGTTTGTGCAAATGAGTCTGGGTTCTGCTGCTCTGCGGTAAACTGGACGTCGAACAATAGTTGCTGTGCACAGTAGTGACTAACCAAAGATGAAATCATGTGGTTGTGCGCTATTCGTTGGAAGCACGTGGGTTTACCAATGTTAAAAAGTGATTTCCGGCCAAATATTCAGTTTTTCAATTAATGTATCCTCTCTGATAGGTTACAACGACCTGCCAGAAATACACTAGTGAGCATCAGAAGTAACGTAGGAATGAGAGAAAAGAGAGCCCGTCAGTCAGGGGAATATCAAGATCTTAATTGTTAGTGTGTTCAAAAGTTCATGTCGAATGTGCTGTCAGTTGAGCTATCGTTCACTGCATTCAGAGCTGACTGTAGATATGAAGATCACGAACTAATGGGAGAAGGAGTCAGTGAATATAAGACCACATATAGAAATCTTCCCAGTTGGGTTTACAACAGCTGTATGATACTGTGCCCCTTAGTATGGAATATTGCACTTATGAAATATTTTCATATCTACAAAGTCAACCCGGTTCAACCAGTCAGATGAAGAACAGCAAATTATATGGTCGCCTTCGAGGCTAGAATCTAAAAACAAGGTCTCATTCTGCATTTACACATTTCCTCGTAACTATCATAGGAGATAAAGTTAGTCCGTCTCATGTCTACTTGCTTCGATTAATTTCAAAACACATCCCGTGTAGTAGTTGAAATTTAACCTAGAATGTAAAATTGACCACAAGAAACCTTCAAACATTGTTTACCCGGATTCATGAGTGGGGTTTACTCGGATTATTCGCCTGCAAGTCTTTGGCGCAGTACCAATTCTGCTGCCAGCTACAACTCCCGTCCAGTTTACTGTTTTTAAATGAGTAAAATCTTTTGCTTTGGGGTGCTAACAATTGTTAGATGCCACTAATTTTAAGCAGGACACATTCATCTCATGTCCCGTGCTATTCTGTCCGGCTGGAGAAGGTAGTGCGCGGGTGATGATCCCACCACCTTAATTCGATAGACCGCATTGCGTCATATCTTCAAGCAACATTCTTTTATCGCAGTGGGTGAGAATACAGCTCGATCAACGAAGCTTTTCCAACATCTTGAGGATGAAAGCTTGTCCGTCAACCTACTGTGCCAGTACCCTCCACTGATCGTTTGTGTGCCACCTGCTGTCTGGGTCTCCCGTATACGCACAACTGACAACCTATCAAGACACACAATCCGCTATAACATTGTTTCTACCAATGCATACGCGCTCCCAATGCAAGCTAACACATCTATGTGCTTAGAATTATGAATAATGTTGCTCTGTTTTTCGCAATAACGGGTTTTACGGTGAAGGGGTTGATTACCACTGCATTCAATTCTGTGAGTTAATTAGTGGAATCTAGCTATATTAGTCTCAAAGATGGGAATTCCGTTAAGTTACTCAGCTTTTGAACAGCTAAATGTAAACTGTAAAATAAAGTTTCTTCAAGAGAATGAAGATATATGTAGGCTGGAAAAGGTTGAATGATGAAGGAGTTCTCTTGTGTCAACAATTTCATTCCGAGAAGTATAGTACTAAATTTCTATCAAAATTATTTCTAGGCCCTAGCGATGAACACCATATTGAAAATAGTTTTACCACGTAACAGATATTAAGCCGCGAAATAAATTCTCCCTCGATATTGCCTTTCCGCTCGTCGTCTGATATTAAACCTACGAAACATGCTTCGATAACCTATCACCAGGATAAATAAACACTCCGGAATATCATATGTTCCAGCCTGTTAACTGTAGCATATCCTGTTGAAATTGATCAGCCCACAGTCAAACAGTTGCTTAAAAAGAAATTCTTGTCTTTGTAAAGAGGAACCAAACGCTCACAACTTAATGTTTTTGGTGGGACTGTAGGGTCAGTTTGAATCAAATTCAACCTATATTCTGTATTTCGCCAAATGTAAACTGCATTAACTATCGTGAACGTTTAGTAGATTGCGGTTATCGTGAAAAATTCTTAGCTGTTAACATCACTGCTGAAGCTAACCATTAATACCCACAAGACTGTTTTTACTTAAATGCCATATTTCAATCTGTTAATATGTCGTAATTTCCTCCAGGTTCCTCTCTAGATATTTCGGACCGAATTTTTGCCCCCCGTTCCGGATCCGATCGTCCAGTTTACGCAGCCTACGGCGGTCCTGGCGTACCCGTTATTGATAACTCTTTGGAAAAAGTTGGGACAGGTACTGTCCTCTTTTTCCCAAACTTCAAGTCGGCCGAAGAAATCAGCATTCGTCCTGTACTCCGAGTTGACGGTCAGAAGTTCGGTAGTCGATTTGGCCATTCCTTGATTCTGGTGGACATAAATGGTGACAGGTAGGTAAACGTATTTGATTCGGTGAGGCTACTATTGGAAGAAAGCACACTAGACGACCTCAGCTTGTTTGTATTAGCTAAGACCATCAAAAGACAATATAGTTTGTCATACATACGTATTTAGGTATTACAAGAAAAGTGTGATTCTGAAACCTACATGAAGATTTGAGGACCAACCTAATTTTTCTATGACGAATGTGCAAACATTCATAGTCCGCCGAGTTTTTAAAACACGTCTGAGTTGAGCGTACCTAGACCATCCGTTCTCCTCGAGAATATCAGTCGGTTCAAATATGCAAATATCTGACCAAAATTCAGCCCCAAAGGTACGAAAGCATACACGCTTGAAACAATGATATCACTGAAGCAGTTGTCAGTTTCAGCTACTTCTCTCTAGGTGTTATGGAGGGCTTTCGACCGTTTCTCCAACAAACGGGTTGTGAGGTTAGAAGATGCAGCTTGCATTGCAGACGGCACTAGAACGGACCAAAATGAAACAAGATTAGGTTAGATTTTCTGGACAGATCCTGTTTGGGGACAAATTCTGAGCAGCTGATTACCGGGTTTATTCGGAAAGTTTCACTTCCAACTCATGAGATCGCAAAATACTTGCAATCGGTGTATTAGGTGCTTATGTAAGAGACTGATAAACTGACGTTGAACCATTTGAGCACACTCTGAGGTCGAGTAATTAGAACTGCTGGTGAGTGGTAGGGGAATTTGATTTGCAAGTTGAATATCACTGGCTTTGACTGCAGCCTGCCCATTCAGATAGGCTGTCCATCTAGCCTCTTGCCAATGGAAAAAAGACTCGCGTTTCGCTCTTGTCAAAGTTAACCAGTGGTACATATCTTTGCCAAGGCGGGAACTAGGACTAATTTTTTATGAAATCACCACCACTCACAACTGTCGAATTCCCACAGACACTTCCGATATTACACACTCCACTCGAGTTTCGCCATCAATGAGGTTAATCAAAAATGCATGTTGTGACGACAACGACTTGAACTCCGATCACGTCATCATGTGGCATACCTGTTGACTGTTGCGCGACTGACTTCATGTGAAGCATAAACTGATTGTCCCTTGCAAACACAGCCACATTCGCGTGTGAACCATGCTCAGTCTGTCCAACCAATTCAACAGGAGAAACAGCAGACTTATTGCTAATTCCAGTCGATAACCCCAAGTTTAGGATTTCGGAGGAATCATTACATTTCTGAGCAGCATTTTGATCACTACTGACAAATACAGAATTCTCATTTTATATAATTTGATTTATAACAGTTTAAAAAATTGATGACAACTGTTCTATTCCCATGGAACTTTCACTCATCCCTTTCAAAAAATGCAATAGATCGAAGTTTCACCCTTCTTCGAAAGAGCATCTAGAATTGACTGAATCTCTGAGAATTAGGTTTAGATTTGTACTGGTCGGTTTGTGAGTTAAAGTTGAGCGGAATGTTGTTGAGGACAAACGTATGCATAAGCTAAAACAGTTGTGTGATGCTCGGAAAAGCTGCAGGCAATTTGTAGGGTCAAAGGATGATGCTAATATAAGCAACTCGGCAGCAAACTTACGTATCATGAAGGCGACTGTTATGGGAAATGTCCTCCGATGGACACTGTGGAATGAAGGTATCTCTCAGTTTCTTGTAGGATAGAAAATAACATTTCAACTTTTAAACAGTCAACTGTTTTGCTGACCGCTGGATAGTTTTAATTCTGAACAAGAAGTAACTCGTAGATTTGCAATAAAATAAAATTCAACAAATTAATCACTGAGGTCACTTGAGAAAGTTATTAACTTAAAGGCAGGCCAGCACAAGGTCTAATCGATTAGAGTAATCTGTAAACCGGAACAAAACAAAAACGGTTGGGAAGGGTCAGACAGACAAGTTAAAAACAAGTGTCGTTAGTTCATTAACAGCTATTAATGTGAAATGAAAAATAAGAAGAACTATTGTGTATTGTAGCATTTATTTCTCAACTGGACAACTTAGGATCCAACAAAGAGTTGTGCATTGGAGGAGGTTAGCAACGCTCGTCCACATTTAGTTTTTTATTAAACGGTTAATGACATTTTTGGCCAGAAAGTATAGAAATTTAGATGAATTTGCAATGTCGGCCGATGTAAGCGATAGGGTGTAAAGAAAATATTTAATTGATAATAAAAGATTGATTTCATAGCTGAGCACAAATTCGATCACGGCTTACCACTTTACTGAAGTCAAACAGCATTTTAAAAAAATCAGCCGTCTAATAACAACACCAGCTGTATGAAAATCGTTTGGTGCAGTTGATATCAAAACTTCGTCGAATTATTTTTGAAGCGACAATTCTGGAGGACCGAAAATAGGTTATGTTGGTAAGCAGAGGCAGGTTTAATAATCTATAGGAGATCGGGTTACGATAAACTTGGGCTCCGGCTGAGTCCAGACTAGTGGCAAAAACAGCATGCCCAGTCGCGACAAACGTCATACCACCGGAGCTATGAAGCCACGTGGGAAACTCGTAAATTTCCCATTTGGGCCCAGCTAACCGCCCAGCTTACCTTGTCGTATAGAATCCACCAAATGACTCAGCATGATCTCTCAATCCTCGGTGACGTTGACGACCTGCAGCAGGAAGTGAAGTGCGTGAAGCAATAACTTCAATAAAGATGAGGTTTTGTTGAGATTGAAATGCACCTTGGAGACATACCGAAGTAGCTTGGAACAGTCGCTCCAAAACTCCAGGCAATGCTATTGAAATTTCTGTTTTCAAGGGATTGCTAGAGACAGCACCAGCGGTGAAGTTGTGTTCTTACGAGTGACAGTCCAAACAACAGCTGGTGGCCATTATCTCAGCGATTTAGAATGTATGGATTCTTTTGCAGCTGCTCCATTTCTGTTATACTGGCCATTATTCTCAAAAATTGAGTGCATCGTTTAAAGTTCTAACAGTGCATCAGTCTGTCAGACATATCGTGTATCTGTACCTATTCCATTAAATGCTCATCCGCATCTCGATATAACGAGACAATCTATCTGCAAACCAATCCAGCAGGGCATTAGGGTATGACCTCAGGATTGGGCAAACGGTTTCAAGATTGTGTCTTGATTTTCCTCCAGTTTCTTTGCCCTATATTAGACCAATCAGATTACAGTTTGAGACGTTACGTGTAACACTGATATCAGTCGTTGGGAGACGCCGAGCGATACTCACTCATACGTACGTTTTCTTGTCTCTTGAATGAAAATTGCTTTCTGGAGAAAGTCCGGGATCTTTTCCCCAACACTTAAGTGGGAGACTTTAATCCCAGTACGATTCATAGTGCTGTTCAACGTCCCTGATTACGTGTACTGTACCATCGTCCTCATACTAAGTTGTTCCTGATATCACCGTCGTTCCCCTACAGACTTTTTCCATGACCTGATGCCAGTTTGAGACGGACCAGTACGTTTACCCGGTATTATGTTGTCTCCAGCATGACTCAAACTAAGGAGATCCCACTAGCTCAGCGTGTCCGAGAGTGGAACCGGATTGAAGTAAGAATGTCACAGTATTGTCTGTGTGTTTAGATTAACAGATCCTCTAGAGGTCTCACTAAGTGCAAGTTGATTGCGGTGTCCAGAACAGAAGGAACAGCGGTACTCCCGACATGATATACAGACCCATTTTAAACAACACAACTTTAGTTGTGCACAATATATGCCTGCTAACTCGAACAAGTTAGAACAGCTACTGAATTGAATCGTTGCACAATGTTGAAGCCTCAGCACTACCTATCCGTTTCCATCCCTCTGGCCCACTGCATTGGAATGACCCACTCAAGGTAAGTCATTTTACTGACAAGGTAATTTCAGAGGAACTCTTAAAGCACCTCAAACTGGTAGAGTTACGTAAAAATAACTTCGGGACATTCTAAAATAGAAAAGAGAAAGACGAACTTAGCTCTATGTCCAGCAAGCAAGTTGTGTTCTAGGGAAGTATGTTACAACGATTAACCACATTGTGTTTTTGTATTACTACTAATTCGCTTTGATCCTGATCGTTACTTAAACCTCTGATTATTGAACACGACAATTTATTTTTAGATTACTCATCCGTCGATGTAAGCATAAAATGGACGGTTGTAAAAAGCGGTCTGTTAGAAAAGTAACCAGAAAACTGAGCAAAATGAACAACACAAGTAGTACTGAACAGTAAATACTTCCGGATGTGCACACACAACACATATGCTCTTGCCAAAAATGTCAGAGGAACACACAATGAGATCCGCTAAAACAGGCATGAGAACGTATTCCCTCGAACTAGATAGACACATCGATTTACGTAAAAGAGACGACCCTGCATTCATTAGTAACACACAAGAAGAATCTGTTAGTTTTTTGAAGTAAAACTAATAAGTGAATATATAATTTAGAGTACAATTATTATTCACAAGATTATTGTGGACAAATTGCGAAAAGACGTGACAGAAGTGAACGGACAACATGGACTAGCTATGAGGCAGTCATAATGTCTTCAGTCATATCAGTGTGTGACTGGACATTCTGGAGTGCGACGTCGCATCTTGCACACAGGTCCAGAAATCGGGGTGTAAGATCAATATAAGTGCACATAAATGCCGATACAACCGAAAGTGAAAATGTCATGGATGTTGTAAACAACCTCTACAGTTTGGAATTCACGGCGATATTGCAAATGGTCTGGGACAAGTGACAATGGCTGGAACTTGTTGACGGGTTGATCGGGAAACCAGCAAAACACAAACTATTTTACTGAGGGAAAGTTTGAATTTTGGGGTCATCCATCTATTAGAATATGAGCAGTTAAAACCTCTAATTCCGTCTACCACTCACAGTTAGTTAATTACTGTCTTCATTCTTGTGCTTGTACACATTAAGTCCGATCTGTCGCTTTCAGATTCAATTCATTTTTGTAGTTTTGCCTGGTTTAAATGAAACACACTTTATGACACGCTCACCTGGCTTGATGTTGAAAAATTCCACCAACAACCATCATTGTTGGTCAGTTCCGGGTAAGGTGTAAATTATGTATTCTCAGTATGCAGCAGAAGCATGTTTAGTTTTATGTTGAATACCACCATCTTTCTGACAACAAACAGGCAGTTAGTCAACATGGTGACTCATAGTGAACAAACGGATATTCTTTGACAAGTTTCACTAATTAGACCAATTTGTTCGTTTGATGTTTGCTAACCTGAGCTTGCATTATGCATGGTTTTGTAATGTTCCAACTGTTACCGAATAAAGTGCAAACTGCTTGCTAAAAGTATCATGAAGCAAAACCACAGTGAACAAATTCTCATTTCAATTTTGATATCCTGGAACTGCAATATGTGTTTTGGAATATTCCTACGCGACTAGCAGCTTTAGGGCTGAGAGATACCCACATTAAGATAACCGTGATGAAGTCATGGTTCAAGTCTTAGGTTTTGTGGATTTTATGTTCGAGTGGAAATAAAACGCGCATGGGCTTGTCACCTGAGTTCACTAACCTTGGCCATTTGTAATCACGTGAAGGTGCTAGTTAAAAATGAAGTGTGTTATAAACAGTTGGTGAACTCAAACTTTCATCGATTCACTCCAGACGCAAAGTAGCCAGATGCAGGTGAACTCAACATGTTATGAACACCATCCATATTAAGATGTGAGGAAGGACAAACACAGATTATATTAGTAGAGCTCATAAAAGTACTAATCAACACCGTATGCTCTAATGTATTGGGTCCTGCTGTCGCTATACTGTCTAGCAAACAGAGTTTGAGAGAGATTTTTTGTTTCACCAGCACTTATCGGGCTTGTATCAGAGGTGAATCTGTCATTTGGGCTCACCACTTCAATGCTCAGTGCGCTATATAAGTCACGTTAGCATCAACCTGTTGAGTACAACTGTGGAATGTAAGAAACTGAACGGTACAGCTTGATCAGAGCGTCACAAACAAAAGAATATCGATTTTATTGCAACACAGCACATATAAACGTGGTCTCACATCAACCGACAAGCGCATGAATATTTCAAAGTTCGTTCAGTTTGGTCTACGTTCATTAAGACATACACATTCAAGCAGGTAGGACGGTTGTGTCAGGTGAAGGTCGATTGACTGGCGCAGGCATGTATTAAGGTCATCTTTATTCTGTTCTCTCAGATCGATGAGCGCCAATTTTCGCCTTCTGACACGCCATTCAAAAACAGTAATATTCCTAAATGGAAAATCTACTTGGTTTCCTGCGTTCTAACTCTTTGCCAATTAATAAGGGCATCGTTATAAGTCGTTTTTCTTATGCGTGCACAATTTGCTCTCAAACTGGTTATCCCTGTGAAAACTATTAACGTTGTGACATTCGTATTGCCCACAAACATCAGCTGGGAGGATTTGATCGTGGGCGCACCATATGAGAAGCTGGAAGCCCAAGCCGGGAGCCAATCGGAGTACGGAGCTGTCCACGTCTTTTTAAACCTGCAAGGCAACTTCTCCAGCCCTGTGGACGATTTGTCTGGGGAAAATCTATTCACTTACCAACCACGGAGTGCACATCAACTCCTCACTTCTTTGGACAAGCATCACGATTGTGGTACCACACCCATTTCCGCATATGGGTCTACTCTGGTAGAGCTTGGAGATATCAATCACGACGGATTTCAAGGTGAGCAAAGATTAATCCAAGTTGACGTCTGGACCATCACGTTGTTATTCATATGTGGCTAAATGTTCGGGATGTATCATAACAGTGGCTGAGTTGATAGAGACTAAGTTGACGAACTTTTCAAGCGAAAATTCATTAGAGCAATCCAACATAACAATAATCTGAGGAACACATTACTCCTCAGTAAATTATAATGAAGTCCTTTGTGAATCAGGCCCATAAAATCTCAAACTATCACTCCATTGTTAGGCAATAATGTCGACTTGTCCGCTAATGTCTAATGCCAGCTATCTAGCCTGTTTATCAACCATTGTTAGGTAGGGTGTGATTCAAACTACACGTTCTGAACGCCAAACGTTTTAACCTATCTGTACAAGAATTCCACAGGATGCGGAATACAGAATGTATCTAGGCTATTCAGACAGGTCGAAAAAATCTATTCCCTCAGGAACATGTTGGCGGACATCCGACTCAGTTACATGTATATTTGCAATGCATGAGTGCTACTTCTTTTGATGACACGTGAAGGACCAGCTAACTTAATAGCATCGATATTGAAAAGTTACAAAATATATGGTAATCACCCCAAGAAAAATCTCCCGGGGAAGAAACGCTCTCAAACAAGGAGCGGCTTAACTGTTAGATGGTGTATTTCTGTTTGGCTGGTCAACATAAATATTATTACGATTTGTCTGTACAAATGATCGCTATTAAGCCTGTGATGAATGCTAAATCCCTAAAGCAATCTACGAACTAAGATTACTCAAAAGGGGTCTGCAGTACATTAGTGTAATAAAAGCAACCTTGCTAAGGATAACACTGCATGAACACATCCAGCACTGCACTTACTAGAAGTGTCATACCTTCAAAATATGTAAAACATACTGATTCACGATAAACGGGTCATTACTACTGGTTGCCATAATACATTTCTCCGTGAAAAATAAATAGGATTCTCCATACCTATAATTTGTCAGCTATTGGTGATTCCGGCTAAACTTCGTGTGGTTTCACACTGCCTGTTCGCTATAGCTAACTACAGTTTATACTTAAGCTTATTCATTTAACTAGATACGACTGTTACCTTTGGTCAGTTCGTTAGACATTCACTAAAAGACTATTTAAATTTTAGTGCGTGCGGTCGAAGACATAAACGTTATTACACGTAATATGAGTGTCATTAGCCAACACTGCATACATGATTGAATTCTCTCAAGACAGGTTGTATTTCACAGCAGATGAAAAGCAGAACGCACCTATCCTACTCTGTTTGAAGAAGTGTTAGAAGACTTCTTATCGACAAGCCATTTCTAATCGTTGGTCATAGGACAGAATTCTGAAATATAACTTAACTCGACTATCTTCTTCTCATCAAATGTGTGAATTTGGTTTTTTGGTGAAATATGCACTTTGGCAGAATACTCAACATATTGATTTCTCCATGATGAGCTATTGGGTAGGTCATATGCAAACGCACGTAATAAGTGCATGTATGAGACTGCTAAACATTTCATTCACTCTGATTCCTTAAGTGTTTCCCACAGCTGTCTTACGCTATCTGTAAACTGTCATGAACAGGCGACATGTAAGAGTGAAGAACGTATTGCCGAAAAAGGCACGCTCATCTCTCATTCACTGTGTGAATCCGCAGTGAATCCAATGGTGATGGCAACAACTGTTGAGTAAAACTACACAGCAAATCTCACGCAAACCGTTTCCGTGAGAAATTACAAGGTCATTTTGACACGACTGGTTATTGGGTTGAAACATGTATAAAGCAGTAATGGGAAAAAGTATCCATCGTAGGCAATAGGATTGAAAAAATCGATTTCCAACCTTCATAAGTCGTCTTTGCATTTGAAAATGAGTCGTTTGAAGGAAGATAGTAATCAGGACATCATGTAGATCGATAATGACTCTAACCAAGTATTCTGACTGTTTAAGTGCTTGATGGAAACCCTGTCGAACACTATCTCATGACCGAACTTCTTTATAACGCCTTCTCTATCGGAATTGGTCCCGACCCAGACATTTCATATCTGCGTGCACTGACGGGGTATCCACTTATTCGGAGTAGACAAACCAATCCATGTTCGCTATGGGCGTTTCAGCAATCACTGATTACTTCAATGAACATCAGCCATTCGCGCCTCTCAGGAACTTTGTTGATGTTTTAGCCCAAGGATGTATTTAGTTTTCTGTAGTTGTAATTATTTTCACTTGTATCAGTTTCTTAAACACAGAGATAGCTAGGAACATTTGACAGGTCCCACGTTGTGATCAGCAAACTGCTTTCAAGCGAATAAATGTGTCAATGTGGAAATGTCCTCAAAGAAACAGGCGGGCAAAAAACTTCATTAGTGGAACTTTCTTCAGACCACGTCTTGCCTACGGGGTTTTGTCCGGGCCCCCGACTGCTTCGAATGAAGGAATATGCAATGTCTCAGAAAAATAAAACCATCAGTTAAAAGATGCTCTGCTTAACGCAAAAAGTAGATCACCAAATTTCTCGCCACTCTGCCTCTTGACATCTGTATTCTATCTGCTCCTGGGTGAAGATGGTTTTTGAAGCTAGTTGCTTTTAGAATGCTTCACTTCAATCATAAAACTTGTATGTAATCGTGCTGATAGCTTAACACCACAAGTAATTCAACAGAAACGAAGATCTAACTGAACGACTTTTTGAAAATGTTTTCTCTGTTATGGAAGTTTTATTGTCGTACAGACTGGACATCACACAAAATCGATCGAAGCTGTCGCATTTCCAAGAAATTTCCAGTTGACCCCTTTTGATACGAAGAACTAGTGCAGTGGAGTTCAGCGATCGTAATATACTACTGATATAGCGGCTATTCAGTAGCAGACATATTTCTTGACAACCTACAAGCCACAAGAAGACGGCAAGAAGGATCATCAAGGTGTAGCATCACCCGTAACAGTCCCTGCTATTCAATGGAACTGAGCCCTGACCCCTGTGGTATCCGATACTATCTGGGGCTGATACT
>LUCH01005388.1:29093-42601 GCA_013368495.1 Paragonimus heterotremus | reverse complement strand
ATATATTTCGACATCGAAGTGTCCGTAGGAAAAATATAGGAAGAAATGTTGGAGTGCAGCATCGTCCAAAAGGGTCATTGCTATGTCTGGTGTCTGTGGCAACCGAGACAGTCTGGGCCTAGCATTGGATGCAAATGAGTGTTTTTTCCTTGTGGTCCTGTTTAACTGCTTCTGCTATGTGTTGCTTTCTCGAATAAAAAGTTCTTTTGCCATCCACGTTTTCGGAGAACAACATCCGTAGTTTCTTTCACACGAGAAATCGCCAAATATTGAGATGTCGTAGAAAACAGTTTATTTGGATTACCGACGTGAATTTTGACCCTTGCAAGCCCTCTCTCGTGTAAGTTTCACTGGATTCTCGACCAGTAATATCTCTCGAATCCTTGAGTCACGGACGCCAGAAATCAACTGTTGTATCCGAAGAACTTCCTCAATTTTCTTCTGCGGCACGGTGTCGTACTCACTTTGGCGGACTGAACAAAGCAATCTAGAGATAAATCCGTTGAAATATTCTCCTACCGCTTGACGTAACGACGAAAATTTGAACCGTGAAGTGTAAGTATTCATCCGTAATCCCCAATGTTCATCGAGATCAGCTAGCGCATCCGAAAACTTAAGTTCCGAGTGTAGGTTTAGGGCATCGAACAACAGTCTACCTTCGTCTCCCAATCTCAATCTCGGTAACTTCAACTTCTGATCATCAGCCAGCTTGGTCTCACAGTTGACAACTGGCAACAGTTCCACGCAATCGATGGACGTGGATTTCCGTGACGTTCATTTTTCAACCGAAGGTGACACGGCAAGATCGGTCCAAAATAGATCCGGGGCTTGTAGTGGAATTTGACATAATGCAAGTTTGATCGAGCGACGCCAACTGCTGTATTCAAGAACGACGGAAAATACCAGTAGAAAGTAAGGTTTATTAAAGCAACCGATTCACGATACGTTACGGAAAGCTATCAGTCCACACAGTACGGGCAGCCGCTGCCCGCATTTGTCATCGATCGCTTGAAGGTCAGGGCAATCTGATTGGCCAACTGCATGGCTCACTTGCATTCGATTGGACACAACACTTGATGACGCGGATTATTACGGTTGAGAATAAGAAATTGCCCTGTAACATGCAACGTAGTGCCAAAAACCAGTTCTGCTGGAGATCATTGAAGAAGAAGTCGGTAAGTGGTGCAGAGGCCTATTTAAGTGAATGAGAGTAGTTTGGACCCGTCGTATTATATATCTGAGGCATAATTGCAGTCCCTAGATGCTGATGAAAGCGTTCAACGGGATATTTTGCCATTGAAAGATATGCTGTGATATGAAAGTATTTGCAGCTGTGGAGTTCTGTAAGATGTTGAGATAGTTTAGATTCCAATTGTGGTCACTTCTGAAATTCATGATCCAACGTGTAATGAAGCGTGTGTAACGATGGTGGCGGTAGTATCTGCAGTATGAATTCCTTCCGGTCAACGGATGAAACGATTCACACAAGTGAGAATCTGGCTTGTGTCATTTGATATCGACAATGGGCTAACAGTGTCAACGCGGATAGAGTCCAGACGTGTCTCGAGTGCGGCAAAAGTTCTAAGTGGAGGGTGCGTATGCCGAATTAATTTGGAACGCTGACAGTCTATAAAACCTTTTGTCTAGCCTGGAGTCTTTTATTCATATCCGGCCATACAAAACGCTGAATAATGAGTCGTACTGTGACACATGCTCCTTGATGTGACAAATTATGTAAGCATTGAGAAAGTCGTCGCATAGTCGACGACACAACCGATCGGGGTATAGCAGTCGAGGTGTCGCAGTCAGCAGTGTCGGGTTGGGTACACAACGAGACTGGTATAATGATAAGCCTAATTGAGGAGAACAACGGCTGCTCTTGCTTTTGTAGCTCCGTCATTTTAGCGAAACCCACAGTAAACCAGGTGTCCATTGAATCCACGTCTGGACGTGAGAGAACGTCAACAAAGGTGTTCTGGGCGCCTGGAATGTGTCAAATTTCACTGGTGAATTGGGAAATTTATCTGGATGGCATACTACTTGAGGTGAATACCCATCTGCTTTAGTTTTAGTAGCTATTGTTAAGGACTTGCGATCGGTGTAAATAGAAACTTGTCTGTTCTCTAAAGGTTGTTAGAAGTGTTGTGTTGCTTGGTAGAATGTGAGCAATTCATGTCTGAATGTGATGTAGCGTGATTAGGTAGGCTTGTAGTGGAATCAAGAAATGAATTGTCAGTGTTAACAACCAATCTACAGTAACTATCTACGATAAATTCTACCACACTACGTTCGCTATAAGTAAGGAGGACGCTCCTCTTCAATAACAGAGTAATCCCGGCGATTTCACTTCCTCCAACCTGCTAAAATCGACTGTTGCCATAGCTAATTCCCGGTAACAACGACCGCTTGCAAGCAGAAACCGAAGCGCGCGAGGACGAAGTATGTGTTCATTCAAACAATGGGCGAGTAGTTTATATGTACAATGAACGTAACAGGTATGAAGAATAGTACGTAACAAGAGAACAAAAAGCTAACAGACTATACAGGCTAAAGTTTATGTGAGAAAACTCCCGGCAACCAGTGCAGTTTACGAACAGTTTTCTTTAAGACTACACCAACCGTTGTACTAGAAGCGTCGACACTCAGAGGCAGCGGAGCGTCAGTTTGTAAACGCAACAGCATGGGACACTGTGACATGGGAGCTTGTGTTTTCTCAAAAGCTGCAACAGCGTGATCTGACATACGATATGTTTATGGATTACCGACCAGCGTGTCTGACAGTGGCGGTAACAATGTGTATTTACGAACGAAATGCAGATAGAAGTTGATCATTTCAATGGAACGTTTCAGTTGCCGGAAGGAGATAGGAAGAGGAAAGCTTCTCAAGGATTACAGTTTGTTTTCAGCTGGTGCAATTTCGTGTTTATTGATGGCGTGATCATTAAAATGCAGTGAATCGGGACCAAATACACATTTCTAAGCATTTATTGAGAAGTCAGGATTTTGTAGTCGATAGTACAGCAGAGGTAAGTGTTAAATATGTCCCCTTTGAGGGGTACTGGCAACTCGGTTGACATGTAGATAAGCCAAAAATGGAAGATAAACCAGAACTAGATCGACCGGTGGATTTCTGAAATGTTTGTGTAAGATTGCGTAAACCACAAGACATGTAGAAACTGGAACATACCGACCGGAATAGTGATTGCCGTTTTTTGTGGACAACAACCGCATGTGTCGGCATCTGGGAGTAAGTAAGAAGGATATATGTACGCGAAAAATGGTGCGATTGTGATTGTCGTAGCCACGTGTGTGCTATCGGATAGGGTTGTGGTATTCAAAACTCAGTGATCATCACATGACCGATTATTAGTGGTTTACTTTCGAACCATATGCAGGTGTGATACATACATGCTTTTCAATGGTTAGGGGAGCCCAGGTTGAAACATCTGCGAATTCTGAAACAATTGGTTCCCTTGAACAGTTTGAACAAAGCAGTTAGAACTCGAACACTGGTAGCTGCAGGCATTTCGTATCGACTCGTCAGTACCAAATTTACAATAACACGGGTGCGTTTTTTTATAGCAAACAACTAGAGGGTTTGATAATCAATAAGCGGGCTAGGATAGGTCATTAAGTCTAGGGAAAGGTCAGGTTCATGAACAGCTGTTTCTGAACGCAGAGAGCTGGCTTGAGTCGGTTGATTGCGACTGCTTCGGCAAACCGTAAGAATCTTGGGTTGAAATGACGTAACAGGACTCTGAATGCACAAGATAGATCAATAGTGTGGCCAGTGGTCAGGACGTGTCTAGCGACTGAGGAAGCTGGCTGTTTACGCGTTTCGACAGCACTGCCTTTCTCCGGTAACACGGACTTCTGCACCCATTTAGGTAGATGTTCTGTCATTCTGGAGCTCAAGCATCTTACGGTTCTGCCTATGTACCTTTCTCCATATTTACTTACAAATTGATAAATACAATGTGAAGTGGCACCGATAGGCTGATCTCCTTTGACTGAAGGCACCGGTAACTTCAGAGTCCGAGCGATTACACGTTCAGCTGCATCGAAAGTTTGTTTAATCGAGTTCCTCAATCGTTGCGTTGTTTGGTGCATGATATAAGCACCCTTAAAAGGCAGCTCTGTGTAAACCTATTTCTTTTCTACAGTGACCACCTCTTTGGATGGAACCTTTTATCTACTGTGCCTATCTATGAACCTTCTGAGGTAACCATTTGTCTGTAGGATAGAAGTAATCAGATCTAGTTCTTCTGCAAGACTGTCATGCGTACAAATTCGCCTTGCTCATATAAAAAACGTATTCACTAGTGCTCGTTTATGTTGGATCGGTGTGAAGCTGTTGAAGTTTAAGTTTTGACCGGACCACGTAGATTTCCTATAGACAGTTCTTTTAACCGAACCATCTTCTCGACGACTTATGAGTATATCTAGAAATGGTAAGCAGTTGTTGACCTCAAGTTCACAAGTAACCTTCAAGTTAGGGTGATAACTATTTAGACGTTGAACCAGGTTATCTATCACCTGTTTGGATTGACTAAATATTAACGTGTCGTCGACGTATCGCTTGTAATATGACAATTTTCCCATCTCCGTAGCTAGCTGCTGTTCAATTTTTATCATGAAAAAGTCTGCTAACATGGGACCCAATGGGCTTCCCATGGCTACTCCGTCTACTTGACGATAGGACTGCTCGAGGAAACGAAAACTGACATTCTCGGTACAGAGTAGCAAAGTTTCTCTTAATATGTCAGTCGGGAGTGGCAGCGAAATGTGACTCATTTCAAAGAGCTCACAAATATAGTCAATCGTTTCGTGTAACGGAACATTTGTGAACAGTGAGTGAACATCTACAGAGCACATCAGTTCGTTAGCAAGATTGATTTTGTCCAAGTCACTGACCAATTCAAAAGAATCCTTAATGGAGTGTATCTGAAATTTTTGTCTTAATGGGGTTAAGGTAGCGACTAGCCAGCGTGCCAATTTATGGTAAGGGGAATTCGTCATTGCCAATATTGGCCTAATTGGCATCCCAGGCTTGTGAGTCTTTGGTACGCCACACACGGCTTAAGAGGTTTATACGTTACTTCATCAATAATCCTCAACTGTAAGAGCAGCTGAAGATGTCGTCCTATGCGACCCTCTACTTCAGTGACGTTATCCACCTTCTCTATTCGCTGAAACTTTGTTTTGTCATCCGCATTTGTCTTTGGCTTTGACAAGGTGGCAGACGGCGAGGACGAGGAAAACCTCGATTACCGTGGGATGGGTGGTCGAATCTTTAGGGTTCATTCTATAAAAATTCTGGTTAGTCATTTCGAGGTTAGAGAAGATGAAATCACCTAGTGCTGTGATCCAAGAATGCAGATGGCAAAAGGACTATTTGTTCGAGAAAGCAACACATAGCAGAAGCAGTTAAACAGGACCACAAGGAAAAAACACTCATTTGCATCCAATGCTAGGCCCAGACTGTCTCGGTTGCCACAGACACCAGACATAGCAATGACCCTTTTGGACGATGCTGCACTCCAACATTTCTTCCTGTATTTTTCCTACGGATACTTCGATGTCGAAATATATGCTCTGGTCCTACTACTGAATAGTAGTCGTGTGAGTAGTATATTACGTTCCCTTATCCTCACTACAGTAGTAGTGAAAATACCAAGAGATTAACGGAGCCAAAAATAGTTTGTACTTTAAGTCAACCCACAAATTATAGTGGGTGAAGCAAACGGCACCTAATACAAATTACCGGACCTATGTGATGGTAAATCTCGGTCTAAATTAATCGCGTAGGTCAATAGTTAAAGATAAGGTCTGCTAGCTGTAAATGAGGACAGGATTTCAGTGGCGGCAATCAATGGGAAATTAAATGCGGCAGGTCGCATTCGTACTCGATAAATCATTAGGCTCAAGGCGTTTGCATATCGCTGTGGCGCACCACGATACCAAGCTGATACCCAACCCGATTTCTATTGGTTGTCACAGCAAACAGAGTTGCACGGCCAATTTACGCACGGATGGGCTAACAGGCGCAGCGATTGCTTTGCTTTCAGGGCGTGAAAGAGCGCGGTCTAGACAGGTGCAGAGAGTAAACGAAGCGAGCTCGCCTGTACCAAGTTGCCCGGCTGACGGGCACGCAGGCCAACGTGGGCGCGGTGGCCACTGATCGCGTGGGTGGATTCGTGCGGCATAGAAGAAGACACATGGACAACGCCTTCCTCACATCGGCTGTCTGTCTGTGCGTACACGAACGATCCACTCGGATTGGCATAGGCTTTGGTGGTCGTCATGGTCTTCGACCAAAGGACCGGATTAGTTTTGCAAGCCTTCTTTAAGGTGATTGGGCTATAGCCATCCTGATAACGTGTTCATTATGGCCGTGGTGGCTGAGGCGTGGGGTGAACAGTATGTGCTCAGGATAGGGGGCAAACTACTGCAGGCCTATTCTGGCTTTAGATGATTCGTACGTGACGCATACGAGACAAACCGCCTTATGTGAATGGTGTATGTGTGCGATAACAGCACAGTACTAGTCGCAGTTTACATTTCAGTGCTATGGTTGGTCGTGTCAATGAACACTGGGATTTGGTAACTGTTGAAAGCTTGCTGCCTCCCGAAACTAAATCGAAAGCAAAACTTGCGGCAACAAACAAACCTGTTTTGTTGAGGTTCTGTCGGTTATTTTATAGACAAGATATTTGATGAACAATTGAAATTGGTGTCGACACCTCGGCTTCCCCATTGGTAGGCCCGGGCTTCGCTTGTGGCCAGTGCGTTTTAATGCTTGAGGCACTTAAACAACTAGTCTCACCCCGATGCTCGTTATAACAAAATCCGATACTACATCTTCGTGTCATCAGGACCGGGTTCTGTGCTGTTGTGCCAATTTCTTTACATGTTAACTTTTCGTTGCACAGTTCACTTGTGGTTCTTGATAACACTTCCTCATTTTTGGGGAAGTACCTCGTATCAAGCACCATTCGTTTTTACAAATACACTCGAGTTTTCTTTTCTACTTCACTTCAAATGACCGATAGCCACAGTACTTTGCCACTACTCTATCGCCGTTGGTTTTCTAGAACTCACTATACTGATACCTTGTCGCTCACCTGTTGAGCCGGTAGACCACAGATTCCTCTGTCATTATATCACTTTTGGTTCGCCACTCGTCGTCTCAAGTCATCCTGCACTTCGACTTTGTTCGAATATTAGGGTTTTGGAAGTTGCATTATTATCCGTAGATGTGTGCGTGCTCATCTTTCTAACATCCTCTGAGCTAAACTGTGGAGCACAGTTTCACTAGGATTATTCCGTTTCTCTAGTAGCATTGCACACAGATCACTTCTAGATAACTGTGTCAGTTGCAATAGTCGCTTTGCTATTTTGGACGTAGTTACGGCTTTGCCATTCGATTGACTGAAGTACGGATTGCCGGTACGATGCACTTATCCCCGATTTTCGGCAAAATATTGTAAATTCCGTGCCAACAGACTGTGGTCCAGTTGTCTGAGTTGAAGATCCGAGGTATGCCATGAAGCAAAAACTGGGTTCGGAGTTTATTAACGACTCTGCTGGAAGTAGTGGGACTGAGCCATTCCAACTAGTAGAAATCGCCGAACTGGTTTGTCATGATCAAGTATTGTCCAGTAGAGTGCAACAATGTCTGCAAATAATACTTGCTAGGGTCTTCGAAGAATCTGACGTATCAGCATAGTTTCCTTAGCTTAATTCGAGTCAGTATTCCGACAAGCAGTACAGTTCTATATGCAATCTCCTATAGAACTCGACATCTGAGGCCAACAGAGGAGCTTCTTCGCCCAACAGATACAGATATTCACTCTCGTATGACCATGTTTACTAAAGAAAACTGTTAGATCTTCGGGCAACTTTTTCTTATCGTGTGGCCATCCGTTTTTAATTGTTTTCGCTAGACGTTGTAACGTCGCGTCTTGTGCCGTTGCTTTTTTAGGCTTGTGTTCAGAGCAGTTTCTGTCATAGTGTGTGTCATAGTGTTGAATAGAGCACAATCCTTATTGTCCAACTTGCATCTTCCACGTCAAATGTGTTTTCGTGTTTATGTGCCTAAATTCCAGTCCACAACGCAGTGGCGGTTTCCACGCACACGTCTGCCCTTCTGCCTGGTTTGTATGTGCGTATGGCTGACGTCTTCAGACGTGGATTTTTTTGCCTGTCACTTCTCATTCGTTAATCCGATTTCTTTGTGCCATGACTCGTCCGATTGCCCGTCCTGTCTGCAGTCCACTGGTTATAGGCTCTGGCCATACCTCACCACTATGTTGCGATAGTCCACTGAGTGTTGGAATAATCGCGCCCCCGATATGGTCATCCATCACAGTTGTGTAATCTTCAGCAGCAATAGTGTCAAAGTAAACCTCTTCGAAGGAGTAGACCTTTCTGCGAACTTTGAACAGCGTGTCAGTTATGTGCTTCTGAGTCCCCGGTGGATAGATTATTTCGACGTTCTATATATTTTCACATTTTGATTAACGTTCTTTGTGGTCTTCTTGATACAGCGAATAACGGCTTCCTCACTATTGAAACTAACGGTTTGTGGCTTATGTGAACTATTATTTTTCGAACATAGGTACAGATGCTAACCCATTCCTGGGCGAACATTACTGCCGGCATTTCTCTCTCAGTTTGCACATAGTTCCGCTCGGGGGGTAAAAGATTCTTGCTTAGGTAGTTTATCGATTTTCCGTTTTGTAATAAAACCACCCCCGGACCAGATTCATTGCTATCACACTGAATGACCAGAGGTCATGCTGGATTGTATCAGTGTATCCATGTATCAATGTACAGGGTTCGTTACTAACTCGTTTTATTTCATTGAATGCTGTATTTTGTTATTGCTTCCATTTCTATGATACACCTTTGTGGGTCAACATGCGTATGGTATGCATCATATCGCATGGGTTTGAAATGAATATACTCAAATGATTGGCCATACCATGTAACCGTGGTACAGTTATCACATCTTCAGCAGCTGATATCGTGACGATAGCTTTTGTTTTCTAGGAGTCTATTTTGAGTCCTGTTGATGGTAGCGGGTGTCAAGTGGCAGACTAATTCCTTGATCGATGCGACGCTTCAGAAGTGTCTATAGATTTCGGTCTTGATCCCCCATAGTTTCTTGGGAAATTGGCACATCTGCGACATACTTGACTCTTTAAATTATCAAGTTCCCGGATTGAATGCTTTTGACAAATTCCCCAGGACGCTCTAAGTCCAAACGACAAATGCAATCAACGGAAACGTCCAAAAGGAGTTCCACATATGGTAAGTTATCTAGACTGTTCGTCTAACTCTAAATTCCAAAACGCGGAAAATGGCTCTGTTTTTGTGAAAATTGGGTTTGACTGAATTTAGGTAGACTGTCATCGATTGTTTGTAAACAGTCGTTTTCTCTTCGAAACACCCTATTCAGTGGTTTGGGATTGATATACAAGCAGATATCACCTGACTCTTTTAAAGTTACAACAATCTGACTGACCTAATCAATCGGTTCCTGTACAGGTGCAATCACATTATTTCGAACTATTCGGTCTATTTCCGCTTTACACTTATCAAATACGGTCAACGGATTCTCCACAGGACTGGCAACGCAACAAGGATGGCATCGCAAACCACAGATAAACTAACGGCGTCTAGTATGTGACCGATAGTCGAATCAAAAACATATCGATAATGATCAAAAACATCGGAATCGGCTAATTCATACAAAACTTCACCGTGGTTAACGGTGATGAAACCAATGAACTGAATGACATCAAGGCCCAAAATGGCCGTTAGATCACGATCAATCACAAAAACTCAAACACATACATATGTCCATTCATCAGACTCGTGACAGGCAATGTTACAACATCATTAACGTTCGTCACTGCATCATTCCACATTTTCATTTGTGCATTTGATTCGCGTATGTTAGCCTTTTTGATGCAAGCTGATGATATGACATTAACTGATGCGTCTGAGTTTAGCCAACATCTCCGTCTTGTGTTTTCTATGGGTAATTTTGCATAGATTCCTTTCAGACTGTTCGATGAGTAGAGCCGATTTATCACCGCATTGTCATTTTCGTCGACCAGACTGGCCGTAGATGACCTGCAGTGTCTGTCGAAATGATTCTTTTTTCGGCACCTCATGCACGTCTTTTAGTAGGCCGGATAATTTACCTTCTGACTTGGATGTCTGCTCTTAAAAAGCTGGCACCAGACCAGCGCACCCTGTTATCTCTTTTTCTTGTCCGTTGCGTATAAAATCAGGTCGTGATCCATGTTCAAATACGCCATTCTTTGTTGCGTTGCCTCTTCGCTGTTGCGATACGCTGGGCAAGCGTCGACTTTGGAATGTTCAGCAATCGCTATGGCATTAGTGAATTCTGAATGCTGATGACCATCCTTTCTCGGTTAAGTGTCTAATAAGCACTTACAGAAGTTGCACGATTTCACAGGTTTGTTCAAAACCGTAACATATTGATTTTTTATTTCTCCGGTCTGCCGATTCCTCTTAAAATACTGGAAGGGTTCGAACGTTTCGTTTGTTCGTTCCAAACAACGTTGCTCCATTTTGCGAATGGTTACGCTCAGTTCGTCTTTCTCCTCTCCGTCCGCGAAGGTCATATTTCTAAGATGTTTTCCTCCATCTTTGGTTACAAATCGGAACACAGTCGGCTGTATTTCCTTAGTGGCCTCCGATAGATTGGTCAACATGGAAAATATCTTCACACTTCCCTCTCCATAAACATCAGCTGTCTTCAAGCTTGACCATACTGTCCACATCCAGCGGAGCAAACGCCAGTGGGTTCGCCGTGGTGTTAACAGTACGAAATTCAGTAACATCATTGTGGAACCTTGCCAAATTCCGAAATGAAAGCAAAAGCATGACTTGTGGCACAAAACAAATAGCAATTTTATTGAGTTTCTGTGGCTTATTTCAAGGACAAGGTGCAACAGTTAAATGAAGAGTTAGAATTGGTGCCGACGCTTTTGCTTTCCGGTTGTAGCCCGTTTGATTTAACGCTTGACACATCTAACTAACGTGCTTTTATTCCGATTCTCGTCATAACGGCGGCTGGTTATTCCCCAACCAAGAGAACTCGGTATGAGAATCAGAACAACCACATTCCGGTATTGTGGTTTTTCACGCCAATGGTAGAAAGTGAAGGTAGTTAACTATGTATTGAATTGATGTCACCACCCATATGGTCTGTTTAGCTGACTTTTCCATTATCCTCTAACCTCACTCATTTTGGGAAATCACACCTGAAGGATTGCCTGTACTTATGAGGTCATAATTTGTGTCCTATCAGTTGCTCTGCTCGTTGTTTGTCCACATTCCATAAGTCATTGATTGGATTCAGTACGAAAGAGCAGGGTGCTAGTCGTAGGTACCTTCCACTGGTTTACTGTGGACCTTCGAACACTCTTTCAAGGTCCGTGTGACAAAACGAATTGTTACAGACTTCTACTGAGTTCCTTTCCTCGGGATCCCTAAGACCATCTAGCATCTTTTGCAACCACACTGAACACGTAGCTTTAGTATACGAACTACGTTTAATGGAATATACCAGTAAGTCTCGTTCTGACATAGCGCCAACGATGTGAACATTGCTTCCTCAATTGTGGGTAACAGTTGCGCGTGCTTTCTGTCGACGTACTGTTCTACCACGGGTGTGGTCGCAGAACAGATTAAAGTTAGCTAAATGAATAAAAATACTTAAATGTTTCAACATGGCTTACCTTTATCAAATTAGATAACATGCTTCCTGTGGCCGTATGCTCCTGTAAATTTCGAACAAATTGTTTTCTTCTCCATTTGTTCAATTTGGTATTCATGGTATCGAGGATTAAGTATAAGATTGTGACTGTTATTAATTCCTTGTCTAACTTGTGCTACGAGAGACCTCCTTCTCATATTCTGCATCCATCCTCAGTCGTAAGAGATCCAGACTGACAAAAGGGTATTCACCAACCCACTCTGTTTATTGATCAACCTCTGTACCACACAGAAGTTTCCGTTTATACCCACCATGATGCTCACGCACCTGGTTGTGCTTTTTATGAAGAATCCACCGGTTGGCAGTGTATGAGTGAACTTCCAAAGCAACGGCAGTGACATTCTGGTTATTAACGTTCTTACAGTTATCAAGAACATACTGACGCATGTCCTGTGAATAAGGTTTACTTGAGGTACAACCGAACATTCCCATGACTACCCATGTTGAAATGGGCAGTATACATGACTGTTCGTCTGACAGAGTAATTTAGTGATAATTCACGCACATTATTACTACCCAGCTTTACACAGATGAGTTTGCCGCAGATTAAAAGAGGCAATATCTGTTGACTTACGTCAGCGATGGAGACCAGAACCCATAAGCAAAATTAAATACCCGACCATTGTCAAATACTTTAATATATATCTCCACAATGAGACTTGCATGAGTGAAAACCAGACCGTGAGACAACAGGACAGTGGATTTGTGTACTGATAGAAACTAGCTTGGGTAAACTGTGAGTGCATAACTTCTGCGAGACATCTGTTGATTTACCAAATGATCTCGCAGGATTATACAGACGGTAAATGCTAACGCTTCCCAAGTTGGTTGATAATTGGTACTTTGGTTTCGACGAAGGCATTTCATAGCTTGTGGATGCTCGAATGAACAGCTCACTCGGTGTGCGTGCCTTTCAGTGGATTTTCTTTTACCTAGTTTGAATGGTGACTGACGGGGAAAACAGAATTCACAAGGATTTATAGGAAATTCACACGGTAAAAAGGAGCTGAGGATGTTTATACAAGCCTGAACGTGTGGTGAATGGTATAGAAAATAAGATTAACCTGGAAGATGAAGTTTCAGAGGGTCAGCAATAGAAAGATTGCGAATGAGAGAACCATGGGCTAAGGACCGGAATAGAAACCCAACCACTAAATATTAAGACTATAACAATCGCACTGCAAAATAAAACTGAAAACAGGCTAGTATTAACCATAAGAGGTCAAAAGTAACTTCATTCTACCACTATAATCCTCATGATCAGGTTATCTGAAGATCCGATTTGGTGTGCTGAACAAAGGCGTTGAGTATGCACCTGATTCCAACTACCTACGCTGAAGTAACGACAGAGAAATTGAGCATACCCACGCACTTAATTAATTCTCTGTAAGTCAAATGGATCGTCTAAAGTGACAGCCCTAACGAGTTACTCTTGAGATAGCCAAGTTCTCTCGGTACAAATATAATTGTTGAGGGATGTTGAAAATGATATAGTCTCTTATATGCCAAAATCAAGTATCGTCATATAAGCAAGATGTCTTGGTTGATACATTGCTACTCAGTGGATGTTCAAACTGTATGCACAGTTGAACAAAATGAATTCTCATATAGATTGAACATCACCCACAATTGATCGCAGCTGTCGCATTCCCATAGACTTTCCAGTCGGCCCATTTCGAAAAGAAGCACT